>JAUMJK010001054.1:0-208839 GCA_033558105.1 Coccyzus lansbergi
TAACACGGCCAAATGCCGGGTCCTGCACTTGGGGCACAACAACCCTGTGCAGAGCTACAGACTAGGAGAAGTATGGCTGGAGAGCTACCAGGAGGAGAGGGACCTGGGGGTGTTGGTCGACAGCCAACTGATCATGAGCCAGTAGTGTGCCCAGGTGGCCAAGAAGGCCAATGGCATCCTGGCTTGGATCAGAAACGGTATGACCAGCAGGTCCAGGGATGTTATTCTGCCTCTGTACTTGGCACTCAGCTCCTTGAATCCTGTGTTCAGTTCTGGGCCCCTCACCACAGGAAGCATGTTAAGGCTCTGGAGTGAGTCTAGAGAAGAGCAACAAAGGTGGTGAAGGGGTTGGAGAACAGGCTTTATGAGGAATGGTTGAAAGAGCTGGGGTTGTTTAGCCTGGAGAAGAGGAGGCTGACAGGAGACCTCATTGCTCTCTACAGCTACCTGAAAGGAGGTTGTAGAGAGGAGGGAGCTGGCCTCTTCTCCCAAGTGACAGGGGACAGGACAAGTGGGAATGGCTTCAAGCTCTGCCAGGGGAGATTTAGGCTAGAGATTAGGAGGAAGTTTTTCACAGAAAGGGTCATTGGGCATTGGAACAGGCTACCCAGGGAAGTGGTTGAGTCACCTTCCCTGGAGGTATTTAAGGCATGGGTAGACGAGGTCCTTAGGGACATGGTTTAGTGTTTGATAGGAATGGTTGGACTCGATGATCCAATGGGTTTCTTCCAACCTGGTGATTCTATCATTCTATCATTCTAAGGAACCTGATGATGAAGGATATTATCTCCTAGCTTTTCTTATATGATTTATTATGATTTTGATCCAAAAGCCTTGGCAATTCGCATCTTGAAAAGTGTGTGTGTGGAAGAAGATGCAGTATGAATTTCCATCCATTCCTGTGCATTCTTACTTGCAAATCTGCCCAAGTACTGCAGTCCTTGCTGAGAAGGAGTACCACCATCGTACAGGTTTGCTCGATTTTATTTTAAAAGACAACAATGCTTTACAGACATCAAGGGACACATTTTCAAGCACTTTGTGGGGCTTTAGCTGTGAGTCCCACCAGCATCAATGGGATTCAAGCAACCAAATCCACATGCATTGCACTGAAAATGTATCCCTGAGGGCCCAATTCACAGCAGTGAAAATAACACAAACCATCTTACCCCCAGGACTTTTGCTTCTGTGATCCATGAAGAGAGTAAAATACACTTTGTGGCTCATTAAACCTTTTCACAGCACACAAGCGAACAGGCACAGCTGGGTAATGGTTGGTGCTCTCCAGTTCCTACATGAGGAGTCAGGGAAGCATGCTATAGTGTACATTCATGGTGAGTTAAATATTGCACTGAGATTTTCCTCAAAAAAGACACATTAATTATCTTTAAACCCTGGTGCTTGTAAAGTATTTATCCCTTTCTCTGGAGAAATGTGTTTAATGATCCTTTCAGCTTCATGTCTGATTGTTCCAGTGATTGCCATAATTTTCTTGCTGTCTTTCTTCAATCTGAACATTATTTGGTAGTGTGTAAAAGTTTCAATGCTGGTTTCTTGTGACACAGAAAAACCTTAATTAATCATGAAGTTCCCTTATGAAATGTGTATATGCTCCTGCCTTAAATATTTATTATCTTTCAGGAAGCAGGAATTCTAAACTAGCATATGAGACCAACAAAGCGGTAGGTAAGTTCTCTGAAATAAAAATGAAATATGAAAAATAAAATGAAAACTTTCTTCCTGGTTTCCATTTGCTACTGGTATTTTCCCTATTTGCCATGGCTGATAAACCAGCTTCAACATTCAAACAAGGAGTAAAAATGTATTATTACTTCATGTAAGACCTTTCATATGAAAATAATCTGTTTATCTACTGTTCTATGCCAATTTTCATCATGATAACTTGATATCAGGTGATGTAGTGTAATAGAAGTGTTTAGCTTGTGTGACAAAGGAGAGAATTGGGTTTCAAAGTTCACTTGTAAAATATACAGTGTATTCCTGAATATCATACATTAACACTAGTGAAAGAAAAATTTGTTATTTGGTCTGTTATCCCTAGGTTTGAGGTTAGAATTAATTATCTGAGTTTTCTGAACAGCTGGGTTTTATAAAACCGTTGTAAGCCATTCTTCTTTGGGAATCTGCTAGTAAGAGGACATACATTGGGACCTAGAGCTTGGGTTTGGAACAAGCCCATGAAGGGGGGAAAAGGCATTCCATCTGTATCTATTTGGTTCCAGTCCAGTTTTTAATGAAGAGTGATCCATATAATAAAACACATTGCCAGAGCTGGCAGTCACAGTGGAGTGCTTAAAGACTGGATTGTCTCATGGTGCCTCTGTTTCCAGTGCTGAGTCAGTGTGGGGAGGTCTCTTCCCCTTCTGTCTTGTGCCTGTCTAGAATTGATGGACAGGTGTCAGTCAACAGAACTGTTCTCTGGTTCACCTAGACAGCAACAGGTTAGCTGTGAGCTGCTAAGTACCTTCTCTGCCTTCTCAAAAGACAGAGTGGGGAAGAAACTCTGTATTTGAAACTTTGTAATGGAAACTCTTGCAAGCTGCAGGCTTGAATTAGCTTTTGGGATATTCACTTTCTTCTACTTTACGCTTTCACATAAATGTAATTTTTTTTGTGAAGTTTACCCAGAGGCTATCTATCTTTTCATCTTGCTTGAAGAATGGGTACCATGCTTTTAGACTAATCAGAGTCAATCTGTGTGACAAGACTGACATGCTAGTCTTGACGTATCTCATATCCTTCAGTGTGAGGACAGCCAAGTCTTCATCAGGCATTTAGTTTCAAGGGAAATTTGTGCCAGCTCAGGTCCCCTGAGACATAGTTAACAGATAGGAAGAAGTAAATTCACTACCAGATGCTACATCGCCAGCTCTGGCTGTCACAGAGCACTAACTTTACTTTGCTATCTTACCTGAGGTGTTTAAACAATATAACGCCTTGTTATAGGATGTCTTTTGCTCAGTAAGGCAACCTTAAATGACTTACTTGTGAGCAATCTCCCCTAGATTGGACAGAGACCATGTCCAGGTTGTCAGACTATCAGTGGGGCATCAGAGTTGAACACACAGGCCAAGGTAAAGTGCTCTGAAACTACACTGCTCTCATCGTTTTTCTACTTATTTCCAGTGACTGTGACACAGTTAATACTGCATTTCGCTTCTTTGTGTTGCTTTGTTTTGATCATACGTCTCAGAGGAAAATTCCGTTTATTTCATTAGAAAAATTAAAATTGTAGCAGTTGCAGGGATTGACACTTGCTTTCAACTGTGGGTTTTGGCAAGATGATTCACTGCTTTTGCTAAAGCCAGAGTACCTGTGTGACTCTGACTGCACTACATGTGCCATTCTCACTGACATGTAACATGTGGTCTGGAGTGAGTATCAGACGTCCAAATTTGCCTCCCATGTGCAGTGCACTCTAACAATGCCAAGCATGAGGCCAAGGGCATCAGACAGAGAAGAGAGAGCAGGGACCATAACCTGCCACTGGACTGATCCTCAAAGTAGACTTCTACTCTAAAGACTGCTTTGGAAAGCCTGCTGCGCCCTAGCAAAATGATATGGTTGGACTCGATGATTCGATGGATCTCTTCCAACCTGGTTGTTCTATGATTCTCTATATTTGTCAAAAATAAGGGATTCAGCTGTGTCTCAGCTGTTCACGTCACTGTAAGAGTGAATTCAAAGTCTGAAGTTTGCTCTGTGGCAGAACCAATAGTTCTCTGTAATGGTTCTTTGGGAACACAATTCTCCTGTTCTGCGTATGTTTGCTCTTCATAATAAAACCAGAGTACAGACTGATTGTAGGTGTGTTTTGATTACAGCCTTGATATATAGTTTGTCCTCTAAAATGGAGATTTTACCACAATCAAAATGCCCTAGAATCTCAAGAAAACACAATAAATAAATAGGGAGGAAAACCATCAGTTTTTCATTAGGAGACATTATTGGATTGGTTTTCCACTGGAAAAAAATAAAATCAAACCCCTATTCATTTATACTCATCTGGTTAATCATTTTGTTTGAGATTTCTGCTTTGGGATTTAAGCCTCATCATTTGAACTGGTCTTGGACTTTGCCTTAGCAGTATTTTTTGCTCCATTTACCAAGAATGAGAGAACTGCCAATCTCCCTAGGACAAATGAAAAATTTTGCTTAAGAATAAGCTGCTCTGCAATCTAGTTTTAATATTCACCACCTTCTTTTCTTTAGGTGCTCATTGTGTGCTGTTTGTGTGAACACAAGGATCTCCCCATGGGTGCCATAGAACATAACTGAAGACTCCTTGGGGCAATGAGGTGAAACTACTCTCCAAAAAAGTAAAGCAAATTCCTGCTGTATGGGAGGAAGCAAAAATTAAGAAAAGATCTCAGAGATAGCAAAAGCTGTTTTTCTTCTTAAAAATCAGGCGAGTATTCTTCTCAACAGCTGCTAGCATTTGTCAGCTGATTTTTTTTTGTGTTCATTATTATTCTGGTTTTCTAAAGCTTAAAGCTGAATGAACATCCTCAGAATGTTCACCACCAACAGCACCAATGCTAGATTGTCTATGTTGTCATTATTTTGTGACACCGACTTGTTTTTATTTAATTTCCTCCTTGCTCCCCTGTTTCCCTCAGACAGGTTAGGGTGAGGTTTTGATCCCTGGAAGTTCAGATACACCATTGCCCTATCTCAGCCACAGGACACCACTAACTGTGAGAAACCTGTGAGGTTTCCTGTAGCAGTACTTGCGTGATTCTATTGTGATTTTAGTTCCAAAATATATCCTTATTCAACTTAGTCTGCCAGGTGGTTACTCAAGTGTCTTGATGTATCTGCCTTTCTTGTGACATACTTATGTTTGCTGTGCAATATTTACATCTGGAATGAGATATTGAAAATATTTTGGCATTTTTCTATCCAGACAATATTTCATCTGTTAAAGGTATGGCAATTAATGCAGTTACAGTGTATAGATCTGTGTAAATATTCATCTTCAACAATTTGCCAATGACAACAAGGCTGTCACACATTCTAATGGTCTCTGTGACTTCAGTAGTGGTGTCTTGTCTTCCATTTGCTTTATTGCTCCTCATTATTCTTTCTTTAAGCAAGAATAAACTTAGTGGAGCCATCTTGGTGTGTCAATGCATTAGTACAGATTGTGTGTAAGGCACAGCTGGTTGGGAAAACCTAATTGCTGCTACCTGTGCTCCTGATAACATCTTTCAAGTATGTGAGTAGTAAGTAGTCTAGCAGAAGTTGAGAGGTCTGTCCCATGATAAACATTTATTTTTGCATCTTATTTTCTTCAAAATACCCACAACTCTACCTTGGTATTAGGTTTTTATGTCTTCTTAGATAGCAGCATGACCTCTATGCATAGTCATAGCATAAAAGCTCTTTTCAGAGTGGGTCATCTTGTAGAGTTTCAGCTTTGTGGGGAACAACACTCACTGTGTGTCAGTTTCTGATAAAAATAGTAGTAATGTGTATATTTATTGCCCTGATGACCATTTGCACATGGCATACAGCTAATTCCAAGAATGCCCATAAAAATCCAGATGAAGGATGCTTGAACTTGTCTGTACCCTACCAGTGCAACTGGTGATGTGGAATGTGAGGAAGCAGAAGCCTGTAATTTGTTCTAGTTTAATGATACACATCAGGAGTTCTTTCTTTTCCCAAAACTCAGATAGAGTAGCAGTGACCATTGCTAATCTTCTTTGGTGGAAGCATTACATGTCCTAGAACAAGCACTCCTGAAATAAGTGTCCAATTTATAAATGCATGAAGAGCTTTACTACTTATTTTTCTCTCCTTTTGACTGTATTTTTAATAAGCACCATTCCTGAGATAGTACATTCTTTTTAATTTTTTTTCAGAACTTAGATATAAATCACAGCATTTCTGAAGGGCAACATTCAGAGATAAGAATATACTAGCTGAGGCTGATATGAGAAGTGTACAAAGCCCACCTAAAGGACCAGATCACATCTTCGGAGACATCTATGTGTGTTGCTTAGATTCCACAGAACAAATGGTCCACACAGACTAGGTCAACACATCATTGTGGATGTCTAAGAAACCTTACTGTTTTAGTATTCATCTCCTGGTGAAAATAATCGTTTTGTTGACTCTTTAATATGGTAAGAGCATGCTCATCCCTATTTGAAGATTGCAGCCCTGGACGATTGAAGTGCAGCTTTGTTCAAAGAGCAAGATGGAAATGTGCAGGAGAAGGCAATTTTTATTTTAGAACAGTCAAATACAGCAAGTTTTGAATTCATTCCCTGGCAGAGGTAAACTCTTCAAAAGGGAAAAGATCTAAAGAGTTTTCAGTTGAAGGTGATTTTCAGAAATGAGCTGCAGCTGAAGGATATAGCTATTAACATAACAAAGTGATGACAAAAGAGTCAAATGATATAAGAAAGGATTGATCAGTGAGGGGCTGTGAAAAGAAATGGCTGGATTCATGTTGCTGTTGTCTTCCCTTGGTATTCTAGCTATCATATAGATAGCTATATTCTAGTTATCATATATATCAGCTTTAGTTTTATTCAGAATAAATAAAAATTTCTTTTGCTGATAAGAATGCACTTTTAATTTGCTGTAGGACTCCACGTTTCTTGCATCAAGTTGTATGACAATTGTATCTGCAGCTTGAGAAGGATCTGCTTAGAGCATTTCTTTGTTCTAAGTTCCCTAAAAATGCTTTTAAGTACAAAAAGGAAGGGTTTATTTGAATTAAAAAAAAAAAAAAAGAAAACAAAATCCTTTTTTAAAGCATTGCAAGTTCTGAGCATCTAGGGAAGACAGTGCAGAAGAAAGGGGTTTGTAAGCAAGGCTGCCATCACCCTCTCAGTCTTCTGGTAAGTTGTGACTATGAGCCAGCTGTGTGACTTTGTTTGCAGTAGTAAGTGCTGCAGCTTGCCCTTGGCCCCCTGGACATCCTCTCCACCTCATCAAGGTTCTGCAGGTCTCTTCCCTGCCATTGCTTGCTTTCTTGTCTGCAGTTGTAGCTCGAGAAACCTTGTTTCTATCAGCTCTTCTCAGAAATACCCCAGGGAAAGGGACATCTCCCCCTCCTGCACATGCATAAGAACAAACTGCAAACTAAGATCAAACATGTAGCAGGTGCAAATTGCTCCATCATGGACACCACCTCTACAGGGGTATTTGTCCATTGCGTGAACACTTTTTGTGAGAAGAAGTTCTTGGTATCTACCTAGCAAGGCCCAGCAGCCCTTCTCACACTGGAGGTTATCAAGTTGTGCCAGATGTACCACCCTTCTTGGTGTACAACAAAGAAGAGATTTTGTGTCAAGTCTCACTCTGAAAACTACTTGACTCAATTGAATGAGATCCCACATCTCAGTTGGGCTATGATTGATGGGGCACATAAGAACTCTTGGGTTTCTTAAAGCAAAACCTGAAATCACAGTATAAAATATCGAAGTCCAGATATGCCACACCTGTAATGGACTTAGAGCAAGCATGGATTTGGCCACTGTGCTTAGCTGAGAGGACATCTCACAGTGCTTCTCTAACCTCAGGGTGTGTGTTGGAGGTCTGGGTATAAATTACTCAAGCAATCTTCAATAGAAATAGTTGAGAAGATGAACATAAAGATTTTTATTTATTTCGCCCAGGCGTAATATGTCCAAGGACAATTCAATAAAGCAATTCTTGTGGAAAATTACATGAGCTATTTGATAACCGTATGTGGTTAATATTGCAGATTTATGCACTGTGTGAAAGATGAAACTTCCCATAATGTCCCTTTTCACCACTAGATTTTAGCAGTAAAAGTAAATTCAGAATGTAAAATACGCTGCTGCTACCTCTCCCTGCAACACTTCCAATCCCACTTACTTTGAGTACTTGAAAGCCATGAAGCAACATAAGCAAATGCCAAATGTAGATACAAAAAGGCTTAAGAACTAATTCTACCAAACAGGTTAATTCTCTTTCATTAAGAGTTTTAATGTCTTCTGTTTTCAGATTCAGAAGAGATAATTAGTCCAGCATTCATGTTTCTGAGAATGATGTGGACAGTTAAACACAAGTTAGAAGGATTCTTAAATCTTAAATAACCACATAGAGCTATTTTTACAAGTTATGCTGCCTGGATAACTACTTGGGTAATTTATCTGTAGTTTTACAACAATGTTCTCTATTATTGTTATCTTCAGTTACACAGTGCCCCAATGGGGAATTAAAAATAAAAAACCAAAACATTTAATGATTAAACTCATTAATCTTAATCAGTGTCAGGGTTTGCACTTTATGTGGTGCATGACTTTCAGTATGAAACAACATCTATTTTATAGATTTTGTAATTTATTCACAGACAAGAACACATAAAGCGATGCTGGAAGTTCAAGTCCTAATTTTACTCTAAAGTTTCTGTTCAGGAGAACCTACTGGTGTTTCTTAGAAGTATATTCCCCGTGCCAGTTTAAAAAGTTATTTGATTTGTGGGTTTTTTTCTGTCTTGAAAAAGTCAGTCTTTGAGAACTCAGGGGAAAAGGCAAATATCAATAAGTTTATAAGGCTGATAATAAGTAGAAGACGAACCTGTTAGAACAGAGCAAGCTTCCCCTCCTCACCCCTCTAGTGCTGAGTATTAGAATATGTATACTTGTGGAATTTTTTTTTTTTAAATTATCCTTAGAGAATTCTACAATATGTTCACACCAATCTTAAAATTTGATACATGACGAAGTTGAGTCCAGTTCTAAGGTATGACAGTCTTTTCAGGGTTAGCAACAAAGATTCTTCCAAAAATAAAGAAATTATTTAGCGTCAAATCCTCCAAAAACAGGTGAGGCAGTCCATAGGTCCATCACCACTACTAACATAGTGGTGTTTTTAATTTTGTATATAAAAGATTTAGGTTCCAATCATTATTTGGAAAAATAAGAATTTTATTCTGATTTGCTATAGTTCACTATTTATTTTTTCACATAGTGAGATAATTTTTTGACCTGATCTTTAAAGTTTACTATAGCTCATTTGGATAAGCATGGCTTAGGGTTGTATGCAGTTCTTCAAACTGAAATAATTCCATTCTTTCACCAGGTGTGTTTTTGATTAAACCCAGTTTTATTTTTAATGTGTACTTCCTGTTTTCCACCTATCTTAATTCCCACACGTCACATAAGGATTTCTCTAATACGATGGATTTACAGAGACCTGTTAACATGGCAATAACAGCAGCTTCCCTCTCAGCTACTGCCTGTCATCACACGCACCAAAGTGGTGCAAGATGATTCAGGTTCAGCATCGTCTTTTTCTCCCTGCTTTTTCATGCGAAGAGGCTTTTGCACAGGTCTGGTTAAGATTTGTCTATCTGCTCAGCATAAGGTGAATGGGAGGCAATGTCTGATGTTTCCTATGTCAGACCAGAGAGAAGCTGGTCGACAAGTATTTAAGGGTGATATCAACAGGACAAAGCAGTTTGGTAAGAGCTTTTGTCTTTCTTCCTATTTAGAGAAATATGACCTTGCAAAAATCACAGCAAGTGAGTGACAGTGTTTAACAGTAATATTGAGGATAACAGATATCAATCCCAGGTTGACAGAAACCTGTAATTTCAGTGCTAGTTCTAGCGTGGAGGGAACTTTTTTATTTAATTCTCCTACTATCCTAATACATGAATCAATTGAGTATGTGTGCATGTCATATATGTCAGCATTTCTGAGTTCAGAATCCACTTTCACTGAGAGTGAAAAAGAATATGAGAAAGAACAAAAATTGTAGCTATGCAGAAAGAAAGAGACAAGAAGAAAATCAGTCAAACTTGTGGTGAGCTCCATTGAAATGTACCAGTGCCAGTCTCATTTAATGGTAATTCCTGGTCCCAACCCTCCCTTTCTGCCATGTGTTGAATACATCCCTCAGCAAGATTTTGAGATAATTGTCTTTTGATAAGATACAAAAAATCCTTGTTTACATATGAGGCTACTAAGAGTGAGATTCTTGGTGGCAGTTGGTATGAGCATTTCCATGCAGTGCTCTCAGCTGCCATCAGTTGACCCTAGATGAGCAGTCTCTGTGCTTCTAATACCCATCTACTACAACAGGAGAAAATACTTCCAGAAAAATCCAGGTCAGATTCTAAAATGATGTGAATGAGCTCTCACAGTCCACCTCTTTTCAGACATTCAAACTAAGCAAGATTCATGCATCTTGCACACAAATATCATCCTACTTGGAGATCAAATACAGCGGGGACTGAGTCCTTAATAATTCCTCAGTAACAGTACTGTTAAAAAGCCATATAATCCCTATGTCACATCACTTTTTCTCACTTTAGTTTTGTCTTGGATAAATAGATGAGTAATGGATCTAAGCAGTCCCTGTTGTTGCTAAGACAGAATAAGCATTGTTATTTATGTCATGAAGAATAAGTAATTACAGACTGTGCCACAAGAGAAGTGCTTCCTGAAAAGTTATCTTCCTGTGGTAGTTTGACCTTTGTTGCCAACCAGGTGCCCACTAAGCTGCTGTCATTCCCCTCTTCAGCAGGACAGTGTGGGGCAAAAATAAGATAGAAAAAATCCTCATGTGTCAAGACAAAAGGGAATATAATAAAGCATAGGTCACATGAAGAAGCAAAAGAAAACAAAGGGCTTATTCTCTACTTCCCATCAGCAGGTGATGAACAACCACTTCCCAGGAAGTAGGGTTTCAATACCTTTAGCATTTGCCCTGGAAAGCCAATGTCATAATAATGAAATCTGCCCCTCCTCCTTCTTTCCCTGAGCTTTTATTGCTGAGCAGGCATCATATGGTATGGAATATCCTTTTGGTTAATTCCCATCAGCTGTTCCAGCTATATACCCTCCCAAGATCTAACCCCAGCCTAGTAGTGAGGAGGAATGTTGAAGATACAGCCTTTATGCTGTGTGAGCACTGCTCAGCAGTAGTGAAAACACCTCACACCTTTCTAGCGACCAGTACAAAGCACAGCACTATGAGGGCTGCTGTGAAGAAAATTAACCGCAGCCAGAAACAATACACTTCCTCATAACTGCTGTTAAGTCCTTTGAATTTGTGTTATTAACCATTAGATTATCTCTGGAGGAAAACTGCTAGACATGCAGATATACCTAGCTAAGAGGATACAGTGAACTTGCCATGGGATGGAAGTTGTGAGGATACGGACCTTTAGAAAGGGACACAGAAAAGAGCTATGAAGATGATCAGAGGACTGGAGCACCATTTATATGAGAACAGGGCGAGAGTGTCAGCTTGTTCAACCAGGAGAACAGAAGGCTCTGAGGAGACCTTCCAGTACCTAAGGAAAGTCTACAGGAAAGATGAAGAGCTAATTTTACAGGGGCATGTAGTAATAGGACAAGGAGTAATGGCTTTAAACTGAAAGTGGGTAGACTTAGATTAGATATAAGGAAGAAATTCTTCACCTTGAATATTGGAATATATACTTACCTGAGGCACTGGAACAGGTATCCCAGAGAAGTTGTGGATACCTCAGGCCTGGAAGTTTCAAGACCAGGTTAGATGTGTCTTTGAACAAACTGGTCTGGTGGAAAGCATCCCTGCCCAGGTTAAGGGGGGTTAGTACTATCTGAACTTCAAGGTTACTGTCAACGCAAGCCATTCTATAATTCTGTGATTTTTTGCAGTTCTGTTCTGCTATAGGCTTGATCAGGGGTGTGGGATTCTGGAACAGCTTTTACAGAAGTCTCTTTTCTGTTCCTCTGTACCATGGCTACACAGAACAATTAAGACTGACCTGGATGCAGTACACTGTAACTTATCTCCTAATGACTAGGAGGCATGAACCGGACGGAGGAGGGTTTCATCACCACTTTACTCTAGAGACAGCCTGAACTCATTCATCTACAAGAGAAACAAAGTGAACAAACAACTTGGCGATGCCTCATAGTTTTGAAGATCACTTCTAGATGTATAACATACTTATTGGCAAGTGTGTGTATGGGGCTTCTTTTCCAACATGAGATAAGAATAAAGAATCTATTTCCTTGTAAAGGATTTTTCTGTCGATGATAGCTGATATGTGCAGAGTTTTGAAAAATATTTTCTCCTGCCTCTTTGTTTCAACATTGATTATATTTCTATCCAAATCTACAATGTATTTTCAACACATTTAATTTAGATCTCTATCCTATTTTACAAGCAAATGATATTTCCATTTGAATGTGTTTATTTTTATTATATTCAAAGTAGTTCAGTGAATGATTAATGTAAGTTTTTAATAGCTATGGCCCATTAGCTTATTTTTTAGGTTGATTTATTTTCAGATCATAATTTTTTTATAATGCTGAGTAATTATCGCTAGTTCACATACTATTCTTTTCCATTCTGTACCAACATACTTCCCAGATTAGAACTGATAGACACAAACTGGCTGAACATACCTTTCTGTAATAGCTAATGGTAAGCCTATACTAAATACGTTTTCATACAGGTGCTTATGCAAATAATTGAGTGGAGTTATGCTCATTAATTACTAATTCATAGCATTGTATGGAAATTTTTCTTGTTTTTGGAAAGCTACTGGTTGTTTGACTGGGAAGGGTCTTTGAACACATGTTGTATTCTCCAGCTTGTCTTGCTTGAAGGACAATAGAACTGTCAGATACAGGATGACTCCATTTTCCTCCTTTTAAAGGAACAGCCTATACCTGAGAGGATTAATAGTACTTTTTTTTCCTGAGCATTTTATTATTGTTTTTTACCCTCTACCACTGCTGCCTATGGGCTGGTGGAAGGGATATGCCTCTTTGCTGGTGGGTGTTAGTCAGTCAAGGCTACTAAACTCATCCAAGACCTTGAGGAAAGATGCTCTGCAAGGGAGATAATAGTTGCCCCTGATGTCTGAACACGCTCTGTTGTCTCAGAGGCTGGATATTCAGGAATGGAGACCTGAGTGAACAGTGGTGTACTATTCACAGAGGGTAGCTGATGAAGATATTTGAATAAGGTGCCCTTGGAGACTTTCTGGTGCCTTAGGCAGAAGTCCACTTTTTTCATCACAATACTTTTCTGTCTGTTTTTCCAGTTTTCATTTCATTTAGTGGGATAATATTGAAGAGGTACATTTGAAAGGTTCTTAAATTAATTACACACACCATGATCCAATTTTTATCATACTGGCATGAATGTTTCTGTTGCTAATGAAGATTGGGGTAGTTTAGGAAATATTAGACACATTGGTCAGCCTGCCTGCCACCTGCCAGCTCAGTAGCTCTGCTTGCATCACTGAACTTTCCTGTAGACCTTACTAGCTAATTAGAATGCATTAAAAATGACAGCGTCTGTTGCTTGTAGGACTGAAAACCAGAGATTATAGTGTCATACAACACCACACAATATGTGAGTCAGTCGGCCTCCTTTGAACACTCTTCACATCTGGCAGGCTGTGAATGGACCCACTGTCAAAGAGGCTGCTGCTGCAGTACCTGGTTCCTTATGTACTAATTACAAGCTCCAAAAGCAGGAGTTAGGAGAGTCTGGGGACTTGTGGCTAGAGTTCACATGGGCTGGTGAAACAAAGGATGCCCTGTTCCTCATTACACTCCTGCACTTAATTAGGAAGTGAGTTTGTTGATCACTGGCTGTGTTAAGAATCACTCATTTATAGCAGAGCACTTTGTGATTTTTTTGAAAGTTTGTTTAAATGACATCTTACACTTTGGCCATAAGGGACATGCCTTTATTTTATCTGAGCTTAAATATGACTCTTGTAGTCTCCTGGTCTGACAGAAAGAGAAGCAGGGGTGTTTTGTTTCATGGGGCAAGAAGGGAGGAAGTGGGGGACAACCAGGGGAAACATTTCATTCCAGGGCCCAGCTGATTGTTTTGAGATTGGCACGTTGCTGTATGAGCGTTGGTAAACCGTTTACAGATTTGTGCCTTGAATTTAGAGCAGAGGGCTGCTGGTGATGGTGGTGCCACTCTCTTGCCTTCTTGTGGGGAGTTCATGGTCAAAACATTTTATTGGTCTGACAGCTTGTCACACTGAGTCTGGAAGTGAAGCTTTGCCAGGTCTCTGAGCTTTCTCTGCTCCTATTGCTGTCGATGACACAGACGGGGAGGCTGCATGGGGTCAATTGACATTCAGAGATGTTTCATCCTTTGAGAAGTAAATGCTGCAGTAGTCCTTTCAATGCAGCTTGTGTTGGGAGTCAATTGCTTCCTCTTCTCTTTTACAAGGATACCATTAATATCCAGTGGCACTGCGGGAGCTGGTAATTCTTCATCATTAGAGCTGATGGAGATGAATGACAGACTGTTTTCCTCACCCACAAAGAGTTTCTGGGCTCTGACATACAGTGCCAAGGGAATCACAAGAAAGCAGAGTGGAGAAAAGCTTTAAGAGAAAAGCCAAGAGTAAGATATAATAGAAAAAACAGAGACCTATCTCATTTTTCCTATGGTATCTCTAACTTGGATTAATCAACTACTTATAAAAAGAAATTTACTGTGATCTTTGCTTAGATCTTGTACATCATTATTACTTAATGACAGACATTTTCCCAGGCACTGCTTGCAATCCACTCTGATTCCTCAAGCAGAAAATGCCTCTAATCTCAAAGCTACTATGTCAATTCTCCTAGGTGTATGTTTGCAGGAAAACAAGCAAGCAGTGATGCAGGGGAGATGGTAGGTGTTTCCTGGAGGTCTTTTTGTAAGGCAGCTTAGGTCTAGTGTACATGAAGTCAGTTTACTAGGCTTAATAGACAGTTTAGAGACTGGAGGAAGGGAACTGGTAAAAGGAGAAGAGTCTGCCTTTTTCCTAAATTTGATTAAATTAGGTTTCTATGGTGTTTTCTAAATTGCTTTTGACCTGGTGACAAAGACTGTTTAACGGGTTTTTTTTTGAGATATGTATATTTCTTCCTCCTCCATTAAAGGATTAAGAATCAATTGATAACAACTTCAGGCCCAGAGCTAACAGTTGATCGTGACTTTTTGTTGACATAATATTTTCCAGATGAGAGACTGAAAGTTTACCTTGCTTAGAGGAAACCATTCATTCAATCCATAAGGAGTGCTTGGCCCCTACCCAGAAATGTGAGTGGATTCCTTGTTGTAACTGTTGTTGTTCCCAAACAGTATCTAATTGTGTATTGAGGAGAGTGGAGGAAAAAGATGAGATTAAAGCCCAAACCAATCATGTTAGTGTGAGTGATTTACATAAAGGTTATTTTCAGGAATAAAATGCCATAGTACTCATATGAAGTGAGGCAGGTAACAGGTTATTTCAGTTTGTTCAGATGCATGAAGCATTTTCAGACTATTCCAAGGAATTATGCATACCTAACAATCCATCAAGAAAAAATAAGGAGTATGTAATTATGTTGCAAAAATTTTGCTTCCAAAAAAATTAAGTTCAGTCTGCAGTCTATAAACATTTACACACACATTAAATTAATTAAATGGCAAACAGCTGTAACTTCCTTTACAGTTATCCACTGTTCTTCCTCTTGAAAGAGTTCTTTTGATCTCTAGTGTGCATGGAGTTTAAGTCTTCCTTGGGTCTGTTGCTGACCGGTAGAAGAAAGGAAGTTCTATCCTTTGATTAAATTGGTTCTAGTGGAGGGCTTAATGCTGCATACACATACTTGCATATGAGCTTCATGTAACAGCACATCCCATTGCTTCTAAACGAATAGTCTCCAGTAGTAAGTGAACATAAAATGTATAGTGCAAGTGACGAATAAAAAAAAAAATTGTGGAGGAGTGGTAGATAATTTCTTCTTGCTGTGCAATTTTACACCATCTTTAGATGTCTAGACACAGTGGAGGGCCCTTCTGTGATGAATGTTGACTCACTTAAATTGCTACCGTGTGCCGTATGTCAATGTGTCCTGAACTGATACTTACCTTGATGCCATTTTAAACATTTTTCTGCTTCAGTGTGAACCCCTTCATGACCTTGTGTTACTTGTCTGCAGAATCAAGCATGGGATCAACTACCGGTCATACCAAAATGCATCAAACCTCCAAATCATGCTCTATAATATTTCCTTAACTTAGCTGTCAGCTGAGACATGACACTGCTGTGACTGAGTAAGATCTTCTTGACTTAAGCCTTGAGACCAGAATGAACGTCACTTAAAAGACCACCTATTATCACTGTTGATTTCTACTGACACTCTGAACCAAGCAAAATTATTTGTCTTTCTTGCTGCTTCTAGCTCTTAGCTGGTGATCCAAGATATAGTCCATTTAAAGTAAGTCGTTATATACAGTGTTAAAAATGCTTTAACATTAATACTATTACCAAGAAAACCATCCCTGAAACATGTTCTCTATCCCAAACACATTGTGTTTCAGTTTATTGCATACTATTTAAAGTATCTTTTTCAAATACTTCCTTCAAATACTTCCTTCAAATACTTCAAATACTACTACTGGCAGACAGTACCACTCAGCTTCCCATTATATAGTTTAACCTCTTCTAGATGATTTGACCCATTACGCCTATAAGTTTTTGTGGCATGTAAGGATAACACAAAAACAGGCCAAAATGGGAAATTGTTATGTACTAGGGCATTTACTTTTTAAAAGGGATCTTGAAGCAACACTACAGGAGTGACCTGAGAGTCAAATGCTGTTCTCAAGTTAATCTCTCTTCTTCAGTGCACATGTCCTCCTTGTGTTCTACAAAGCAAAATCCAGCATCTAAAGAACTAGTTTTCTATGAGACCTTTGTTTTCCAGGTATTGCCTAGTAACCAAAGACAGTGCATTTCTGATTTGACTCTTCTCTACATATTTTTGATCTACAGTTCCATGACTCTCATTTCTGGAAAAAATCCTATGCATCATGTAAAACCATGCCAGAACCTGACTCTAGTTTTTCTTGACTGCCTTTTAACTGCAACATTCTTTTTGTCCACCTTTACTGTTGCTTTGCATTTCCAGTTCTGGATTTGGCAGAAAGCTCTGTGAAAATGTTGTGGGTAAAATCAGGTGCCACAGCAGCAGGTCCTATCGATTAAGGGATTTCACTTGCTCTCTTAGAGAGATTTTTGCACAATGGTTTTACACATTCATTTTTTATATATCCTGAAGTGAGTCCTTCCTGATGCAATTACTTTGCTGCTAGTGAATGTTGTTTCCATAGAGTAAATCTCAACATAATCAAGTAATACACTGTCTTTTTTTGTATGGGTGAATGAGCTATGTTGTGTTTTTTCACATAAAGAATAGGAAAGAACAGTATTTCCAAACTGCTGTGGACTATGAACTGAGGGTGACTTCAAACGGATGGCAGCAAAGTTAAGCTTTCTACAAAACGTAGTTTCACCAGAGAAGCTTTGCCTTCCCATCTGTTACTTGGATTTAGATTTCTAGTGTTTCATTGTGCTCGTGTTATCATGCAGCACTGTCTGGCATAGGTATTAAAATGTCTGGGTGTGCAGGTTCCATAAACCTACTGCTGGCTTCATCTTCCATGGGCTGTAATACTTGGTTTGCTGTATTTTTATTGTTACCACCGTAATTGTGTTGTGAAGGCTCTTACTCTAGCTCTGGCTTGTTAAGTAAATAGAACATATCCTTGTGTCTTATACCTCCATGCCAGGAAGGGGTTTAAACCTCTTCTTTGTCTGCATGTTTTGGCTGTGCTAAGATTTTCCTCCTGAAAGACTCTGCAAGTTTCAGTGTATGTGCAGTTTTTTTATCAAACTGTGAATTATTACAGCTCATTTATTTTGGGGGGAATTGAGAATCATGGAGTCCGCTTTCTTTTAAACACTAAGAAATACGGATAACACAGGTATATGCATCTTGATTGATGTAGCTGCTGCTGTATATACATTGTGTGTTTCCTAAATAGTGAGTTTTATAATCTGTATTATCCCATGGTGACACCTGGTAAAAGGTCAAGGAATAGTAAGAAGAAAGGGAGTCACCTGAGCCCTTCAAAATAAGGACTATTTTTGTAACTCCCTAAGCATAGACAGTATTCAGCCGTGATTTGCCTTGCTTATTTTCCACCATTTACATAAAAATAACCTGAGAAAGTTTTTATTTATAGGAATAGGTTGGAAAGACTAATTCTTCATATAAATATTGATCTTCAATGTACAGAAGGCAATTTTCTTGTGAAACCTGTTTTTGGAAGGTGCCTTGCAACTTCTCTAACTTATTGTTCCGGCCTCACCCAGAAAAAGAAGAAACATGAACTTTCTTCATAAAGCCTTAGTCAGAAAAACAGGTTAGTCCATCTACTGTCTAAATAATATTTAAGCTCTTCCCTGTAATACTACTCTACACACATTTTAACATCCTCATGGAATGAAGTTTAAATAGCAACCTTAGTCAATTTATGCTGGAGCTTGGTCAAAGGTTTGTTCATTCTACTCTAGCAGTTTTCATATTGCCTAGCCTACATTTTCCTCGACTGGGTATAACTATTTTTCCTACCTGCAACAGACTTGTCTATGGTATACATTTGCACAGTTTTTACTTCTTTTTCTACCACATCTTCTCTCTGCCACATTATTTCGCCCAACCTTTTAAATAGGCTATGCTTTACAGATATTGCAGTGTCGTCCTGAGCTCTCGCAGGTTGGCTTATATCTTCTTCCATAAGAAGGGGCACAAGGCAGATCCGGGGAACTACAGACCTGTCAGTCTGACCTCAGTACCAGGGAAAGTCATGGAACAGGTGCTCTTGAGTGCTATCATGAAGCACATACAAGAGAACCGGGTGATAGGGCCCAGTCAACACTGGTTTACCAAAGGCAGGTCTTGACAAACTAACCTGATTGCCTTCTATGACAAAGTGACTCGGTTGCTGGACAAGGGAAAGGCTGTGGATGTGGTCTTCCTGGACTTCAGTAAAGCCTTTGACACAGTTTCTCACAGCATTCTGCTTCAGAAACTGTCAGCCTCTGGCCTGGACAGGCACACACTCTCCTGGGTGGAAAACTGGTTGAATGACCGGGCCCAGAGAGTGGTGGGGAATGGTGTTAAATCCATCTGGAGGTCAGTGACAAGTGGTGTTTCCCAGGGCTCAGTGCTGGGTCCAGCCCTGATCAGTGTCTTCATCAATGACTTGGATGAAGGCATTGAGTGCACCCTTAGTAATTTTGCAGATGACACCAAGCTAGGTGGAAGTGTTGATCTGCTGGAGGGTAGGGAGGCTCTGCAAAGGGATCTCAACAGGTTGGACCTCTGGGCTGAGACCAATGGGATGAGGTTTAACACGGCAAAATGCCGGGTCCTGCACTTGGGGCACAACAACCCTATGCAGAGCTACAGACTGGGAGAAGTCTGTCTAGAAAGCTGCCTGGAGGAGAAGGACCTGGGGGTGTTGGTTGACAGCTGACTGAACATGAGCCAGCAGTGTGCCCAGGTGGCCAAGAAGGCCAATGGCATCCTGGCTTGTATCAGAAACGGTGTGACCAGCAGGTCCAGGGAGGTTATTCTCCCTCTGTACTCAGCATTGGTGAGACTGCTCCTTGAATCCTGTGTTCAGTTCTGGAACCCTCACCACAAGGTGATGTTGAGGCTCTGGAGCGAGTCCAGAGAAAAGCAATAAAATTGGTGAAGGGGCTGGAGAACAGGCCTTATGAGGAATGGTTGAGAGAGCTGGGATTGTTTACCCTAGAGAAAAGAAGGCTGAGGGGAGACCTCATTGCTCTCTACAACTACCTGAAAGGAAGTTGTAGAGAGGAGGGAACTGGCCTCTTCTCCCAAGTGACAGGGGACAGGACAAGAAGGATTGACCTCAAGCTCTGCCAGGGGAGGTTCAGGCTCAATATAAGGAAAAAAATTTTCACAGAAAGGGTCATTAGGCACTGGCAGAGACTGTCCAAGGAGATGGTTGACTTGCCTTCCCTGGAGGTGTTTAAGTGCAGGTGGATGAGGTACTGAGAGGCATGGTTTAGAGATTGCTGGATATGATTGGACTCTATGACCCGATGAGTCTCTTCCAACCTGATGATTCTATTATTCTTCCAAGTGCTGTGCTCAGAAATAGACACAATGCCTCATCTTAAACTTTATCAGGGTAGGATGGGTTTGGAGGATTACCTCATGAGTACCATCTTCAGTAGTCCTTTTGGGCATGTCTTCAGGATGTCCAGTTACCAGCAGTGAGGCACTGTTGACACATGTTCAGCTGTGGTCCAGGACAATCCCCAGTTCTTGCCTATAAAACAGATCTTCAGCCAGTCTATTTTCTATTTACACATTGAATGTTTTTTATCTAGGTCTCAGACTTTTACAGTGTGTTTACATTTTCTTGTCTTCCGTGTATTTAAGACAATTGTCATGGTTGTAGCATTATCCTAAAATGTGTGCCCTTTCTTGTGAACTGGTCCAGTTGCAGTCTGGCATAATCTGCAAATGTAACAGTTTCCTTCTTCAATTGATTAATGCACATAATAATGCCAAATATTGCCAAACTCCATAAAGACTGCCATAGCTGATTGTGTGCAGGTTTGTTCATGAGATGTAAAGCCTTTGTAATACTTGGAATAAACAATACATGTAGCATACCATGATTTACTACTGAGTCTTCCTAATGTATTTATGTTTAGTTTATCAATATAATTTATTTGACAAATTGGTCGTTCTCCAAAACATCTGTATATGTTTTTTTCCTTTCCTTTAATCAGTTTCTCTTACCCTTCATGATATGGAGCAGCACTTTTTTCCCCCTACATGTTTCATAATACTGTGAAGACAAAGGAGATTTTTTTCATTTAGCATTTTGGGTTGAGTAGACCACAAAGTGGGAGGAAAGTTTCTAGCTTCTTGAAATGAGGAGGAACTGCACAGGCTGCAGGTAGATGATTCTTCAGTAGAAGAAATATTGTATTCTATATTATGTTATTATTTACGGAGTCTTTCCCAAGCTCCAAACCCAGTAGCTCCTCTTGCTTCCCCAGCCATTGTATTGTGGGTGAACTGGGATCTTATGGGATCCACCTTGTGGAGCATATGCTCAGGAAAATGGAAGCCATCAGAAATTTCTGGAACACAGATACATTAATAACCACTTCTGCACATAGATAAATGCAGAGGCAGTTCAAGGCTTTCCGGCACTACAAGCAAAAATGAACTTTCCTGACCTAGAGCTGTGAAGTAGGAGGCTAGCAGAAACTTGGGAAGTGAAGGAATGGACCATGTTGGAGCTGGAACAGAGCACTCAGCTCCACAGAGGCAAGCCTGCTGCTTTTGCAGCTGTGTAGACAGGGCTGACTGTAGCTAAGTAGGCTCGTTTTAGCTCCATCTCAGACCTTTGAGTCTCATGCACCTCTTCCCTTGGTGGTAGCCTGTGACACTGTCCTTTAATCAGAGTGTAGACACAAACATTTTGCATCATACCTCAAAGTTAGCCCTGAGCACACATGGAGGGCCTTGTGTGAAGTGTACCATTCTTCAAATCCATATTTAAGATGGAATGGCTTGACAGTTAATATCTTGCCTGGTTGCAGTTTAGAGGTTGTTTGGTATTATTAAGAGTACTTCCTTGGTATCTGAAGTTCACATTTCCACATCTGTGTTGTTTTGGTGAATATATTTCTTGCCACAGTGCTTTGCACTGTTAAAAGAGTATTCACTTTGTTGAGTTGCCCTGCATTTTATTAGCTTAGCTGAAATTATCTTCTCTAGATTTGGACGGAATCACTCACGCATAAATAAATTTAATGTGATTAACCATGTGTGCAAATTTGTGAAAACACATGGATTATTGAAGGCACAACTAAGGGTATTCACTACCCTTCTAGGGCCACAGGAGTGCAAAAATTTAGTAATTACAACTGCTTAATCTTTTTGCAAAATATATGATCCTCCTTTTCATGCAATAAAAAAATCCAGTGGTCAGTCAAGGTGTTACCTTTCTGAATATAAAATAAGGTTTCAACTGATGCTTAAATGTCTATAATCATATTAATAATTTTTTATGTGATTTATTTATCCTTACTCTGAGAAGAGGCCCAGGGTATAGTAACCTTTATATTACCTAAAAGTTACAGTAATAATAGATCTTCATTGATTAAACGCGGGTTTAGGCTCAAGATAAGGATCTTTACCTTTTATATTATGGAGAAACAGCCTAAGAAAAACAAGACAATCTGAAAAATTTTATGAAAGACCTCTACTCTACAAGAAATGGTGCATCATATTAGTATGGTTACTGGGCAAATACATAGCAAGATGTATGGGTTTTGGAGACCTTATGTAATATATTCAGTGATTTTATTCTCAGGCAGAATATAACTTGAAAACTGAAATCTGTTCTCAGTTACCAGAATTACTCCAGATTTAACATGTGTGAGAGAAAGCAGTTCTGAACCAATCTTTTTAAGACAATGGACAACTCTTAATACATCTTGTGAAGATTGTGCGACCTTGCCTTTTCAATTACTTGAATAAGTAATTGAAAACACTCCAGAGATGAGTGAAGGTCGTTTTAATACAAGCCTGCAGTCATTTAGCAATCTCCTAAGTACTAGCAGTGACTAGGAGAGAATAATATGGAAATGTCGTGATCTGTTTACTGCATTGCATACTTGTTTCATTGCTTTGTGTTATTTTATCTGCTCTATGTTGTCTTTTTTCCTGTATATCTGAAAACTTCCAGTTCCTTGACCTGTAGAAAGACCTTTCTTCAGATCCTATTTTTTCCAGAATATTTAGTAGCACAAAAATGAATAATATAGACACTAAATACAGATACTAAATACGGACACCAAAACACTCCAGAAAGGAGGTTGTAGAGAGGAGGGAACTGGCCTCTTCTCATAAGTGACAGGGGACAGGACAAGAGGGAATGGCCTCAAGCTCAACCAGGGGAGATTTAGGCTAGAGATTAGGAGGAAGTTTTTCACAGAAAGGGTCACTGGGCATTGGAACAGGCTGCCCAGGGAGTGGGTTGATTTGACTTCCCTGGAGGTGTTTAAGGTACGGGTGGACAAGGTCCTTAGTGACATGGTTTAGCGTTTGATAGGAATGGTTGGACTCGATGATCCGATGGGTGTCTTCCAACCTGGTGATTCTATCATTCTAAATAGACAAATGACATGTCAATTTGAAATTTCCAAAGATGTTTCACTTTGGCAAAGTTGGTTTTGCCTGTCAATGAAAAATGTTCATTATTTTAAAATACGTGTAACTGAGTGGGTTCTTTTATTTTAACTATTGATCCCTGACTGAAGTCTCCTCATGAAATGAATCTGTAATGGTACAGAAATACAAATTCTCCTGTGGAATAAGAAGAGAAGAGAAGGAAAAAGAGGAGGCACAACTAAACTTTTCATAATGTCTTTCAAAGTCTGTGCTGGGATTTGGCGCTTCGGTAAATTCATAGGTGATATGAAAAAGGAACAAGAAGTGACATAATTAAGTTTGCTGATACCTGAATAGCTCAGGAAAGCTGAATCTAAGGCTGTTTGCCAAGATTTTTGGAAAGATTTTGCAAAATTGACTGGTAGGTGATCGGATGAAATAAAACATATACAAAAACCCCTCACTGTACATACATTAAAGGCAGAGTTTGTGTCACCCAAGTAGGGAAAAAAAAAGCTTTGGCAATTATTTTAATGAGTTCTCTAAAATCTGAACTCATTCCTGCAGGATATTATGGAAGTCAGATTTGAAAAAGAATTCTCAAAGGGCTGAGATATGTTCATGGGGCTTGAATTGTTTAACAGATGTTTAAGGCTACAGCATCTTTGCAATTGGCAGCTTAGTCCCCAAAATACTGATTGCTGGAGACAACAGATGACATGCCAGAAAAGATGATACTCAGGTGTGAATAAGGTGGGTTTTTTTAATATATTGCTGTTCTCCACATTTCTTGTATGCATGTGTTCCTGAGACACACACAACACATTATCCTGGCAACATGACTTCTCTATATGTAGAATGGGCATTTTCTGCTTTTGTGGGCATTACATGGGATATTCTTTTGTCAGATGTTGCCAAAGTGTAGTGTTCCTGCCAAGTTGTTTCAGCCACAGCTGGAAGAGTTCTAGCAGGGACCACATTGTGAAATCTGATAATTTCCAGTTTGTGTCTGCCTGAGGAAATGTGATCCAGCGTGGAAGTCTACCAAGTTTCAAACCCATTTGAATGAGAATAATCACTAAATAGGCAAATTCTAAAATTACTTTGAAAGCCATCTGAGATAATGCATAAATATCTTGCTTTGTATTCTTTTCCCGCTAAATTATGTAGTTGCAATCTGGGGAAACAGAAGCTGGTGCAGATTCAAACCCTGCTAATTTTGGACAGTTTTTTGGTTTTTTTTTTTCCTGTTCCTGGCCATCAAGAAAATTCTGTACTTACTTTACTCCATAAATGCTATAACCTATACAGCCTATGCTACGGCTTCTGTTTGCAGTGCGTTTGAAACTGAGTTGGATTAACTGCTGTGTATAAATATGAACAAGATGGAATCCCTTCCAAAGTAAAAATTAATGATATTTTTAACCACAAAAATGCTGAATTGCTTAATATAGAAACAATATATCTTCAGTTATAGGTACTCAAACATTTATACCTGTCAAATATAATAAGATGTATTATAACAGTACTACTACTGAGAAGTAATACATTATTTTTCAAAAAGAGAATAATCTTCACAAAATATGGATATTCACGTTCTTCCCCAGTTTCATTCTTTTCCCTTTCACTGCATTAGGAACACTTGAGAAAAGTGAGGCAAAGGCAGAAAATGGTAGGAAGGAAGGAAGGAAGGAAGGAAGGAAGGAAGGAAGGAAGGAAGGAAGGAAGGAAGGAGATAAACAAACAAACACACAAATGAATTCTAGCTAAAATTGTTTCTCACTAATGACAGTTTTGTTGAGAAACTATTGTTCTCCTCTAAAAAGGAAACCATTAAGAAACTGCAGATGGTTCAATCTTAATATCCTCACTTAGTTCCAACTGTGCCTCAGAGAATTCCAAATGAAGCAACTGTTTACACAGGCTTTTCTCTCCTGCAGAGAAAGAGCACCAGAACAGTCATGGCAGCATATCCTAATCCTTCTTCATGCAAGACTTTTCTGAGTGCAGTTTTGGGTGGCGTGGGAGCCTAAGACTTGGGAAGGACACAGTTAGCAGGTTGTGGGGCTTGCCTTCATTGTCTTTATTTACCTGAAATCCTGTTTACTATATGGCCAGGGATGCACTTTCCTCTGGGAAATGCTCCTTCTTTGGTAGACAACCTGGTGGCATAGTTAAATCCTGTGGTAAGACTTCTGCTTTTTGACTTATTCGGGGAAAAGAAATTCTCAGTAAACGAAAATGAACACAACTTTTCCTCATTTTGAAGAGGATAAAAAAAAAGATCTCTTGGCTCTTACTCAAGACTTAGTCAGGAAAACTGTCTATGAACAAAGGATGAAGGAGAATATTAGAAATATGACATTTCTGTCTCTGTGGACTAGTGACACCAAAGCCTTGAGTGGCAGGTTGTGCAGCAGTCAGCACTGTGTCTATAGGTATATATATCCTTCACTGGGACTAATATGATGGCGGGATTACAGGATTTTTCTTGGGAGGCAGGTGTGGGGGAGAGCCTAGGAAGTCTTGGTTTCTCCTCTCTAATCCCTTTGTATTGCTCCAGCACAAAACTCCATGTGTTTTCAACCACTCCCATTAGGAGAAATACAGGAAATTTCCCAGATGGACTTCTGAATTGGGTTAGGGTTTTGCCTTTAGAGCAGTTTATAATAATAAACTCTTTTTAGAAGCAATAATTCCTTAGCTATACCTAATAAAAGCTTTCTTTAAAAAAAACCCCAACAACCCAATGTTTAGTATATAACTGTACATCTTTTAGGTAAGATGAAATGCAGGGTTTTTTTATGAGGGTTATGTTCTGAAATTAATTCCCATTAGTATATGTAAGAATGACCTTTAGCTTTGGTTTTAATCCAATAGCTTGTGAAGATACAGCTGCTTTTGGTCATTTTTATGAGTGAAAATCTAAATAATGTTTTACATCTATTAAACTAAATAGAAAAGAAATTTGGAAACAATTCAGTGATGCCAAAAAAATAGAAGGCTTTATGCAGGAATGTAAATCATATGCAGGGAGTCTATGGTTGTATGAATAAGTGAGAGCAGCTGTTAAAGTACTGGAAAACTAGCACTGCACTTTATTTGGTATTGAATACTTAGGCCAGGTTTCCCTGGGTGTGACTGTACCACTTGGAGGGAATTTAAACACAAGAGCTTAAATTCATCTGAGCTAGGTGGTCCAACTGGTGGGCCCTGAGATAGCAGGATCAGTTGTGCAGCATGTTACACCAGGACAACCTACTATCAGGACTTGTGATTTAGAGGCCAATACTGTACAAAAGTGGCTGCCTCCTTCTGATGATTGAGCTTGTGTCCTTCTACCTCATCTCCAGTACAGGTGGGTTTCAATTAGTGAGTACTGTGGATTAGTACACAGTGGAAGGAGAAACCTTCTGATCCATGCAAGACCACTGAGCACGACTGGGTCTTTGGGATCTAGAATCCCTGGTGGGCGTGCTGTCAACATTACCTAACTTCTCCTGACAGCTACTGTGGAAGAGAGGGCTTCTGCTCAGGGATGAGCGTGGTTTTTGTTATCTGTTGTCTGTAATCCACCCTACACTCATGCTGCATAAACAAATTACATTGTTTGACCTCTCCTTCTCCTCCTGAGCCCAAGCCCAAGGTAAGTTGAAGGCTCATGGAAGTATCTTGTTCACATCAGATAGATTCTTGTGAATTACTTCCATACATCTAATGAGTACAGGAATTTCTTATGGTATTTCTTCAGAAAGACAACAAATACAAAATAATATTGTATAAAACCTTCTTAACTCTATCTTCTGCTCTGTAACAGCAAGAACCTTTTTTATGAGGAATTATATGGTTTTAATTGACTTATCTGGTTTTTAGTCTTTTGTACAATTATTTGAGAGGAGTGGCAGAAAGGATGTTAATTTCTTAATTAGCTGTTTGTGGGAATTTTCTTTTTATTTTAATGGATAAAAAAAATCCTACTTAAATACCACAGGTGAAAAACATTCACAACTTGTACCAAAAATCTGTCTTGACTGCTTTGCCTATGGCAGACTGTGGTATGTAACATACTTTATAATGAACTAAGACTTTCAAGAGAATTGTATAGGAAGAGTCTCAGCTATTCAGTCACATGGCTGCATGCTTGATCTCCTTTCCACTTAAGCAGCAGCAAAGCAGTCTTACCTCTACTGTTAACAGGGCAGCTGGATAACTGATTTTATACTGAAAGAGTCAGAATGTCTGTCTTTGTTTGTATAAAATTATCAATAAATTAAATTTATTTTTTATGACTTGTTTATTGCTGATGCTGATTAACCACCAGCACTTGGGAGGGAAGGAGCAGAGAGCTCATTCTTGATTCAATTGGACATTAACACATGAGCCGAAACAGTTATAGCACTGCAATCCCATACCCAATACTCGAAGGAAGAGTAGACTGAAAGTCTATTTCCCCTTTTTTAGGCACACACACTATTCTCAGTAACCCAATTATATGGCTTTCTTCACACTTTATCTATAAAATCCTACTAACACGTCAAAATCAAGTGAATCCTTACATCCTGCCATTTTACAGCTTATAAAGTCAACTTCACCCATTTTACCCAAAGAAATATTCAGCCAAAACCAAGACAAAGCCAATGGAAAAAAAAAAGAAGTGTATGCATGTGTGTGTCTGGCTCTGTATATGAATTATGACTATTCAAAAGGGGAAAAAAATTTGGAACCATTGCCAAAAAACCAAGTGCGTAAAGGGACAGCTGGAGTTTTATGTTGGAGTTTACAATGCATCACTGTTTAATAAAAAAATGAGTCCTTTACAACAGCAGCTCACGCGTCGCAAGATATGCAAACTACCTCTGAATATGGAGCACCTTTTTCAAAGGAAATGTAGTTTTCTATTGAATTTACTGTTAAAGCAACAGTATGTGATTTAGCTAGAGATGTGTCATGGTGTGGAAAAGACACGATTCCAATGTTTATAGTGGTTTGTTAGTGGACCTTCTAGCTGCCACAATCCTTTCCCTCCAATCACAGAGCTCATGTCTCAGCACTTGACCTTTTCCTCTTTTCAAGAATAATGGGCTTTAAAACTCAGGATTTGGGGTTTTTTTCAGTTTTCGGATTTGGCAAGAGAAAGGAGAGAGGAGAGACAAATGAAGAAAAGGTGGGAGATTAGTTAGACTTCTGTCCAAATGAAATCTGGCACCATTCATATCCAAATTGTCTGAAAGCCCTGAATTTTCAGAGAAGGTCTGATACTTAACAAGTTGTTGTTTTTTTTTCCCAGTCAAGCTCTCTTGAATGCTTATAATACAACCTTACTTCATTTATTCTGTATTCCACCTGTTTGCAGTGACAGTAATTATGAGTGTAAAAACTCCACACTTTTTCCCCATAACTGCTTTTCCAAACACAAGGACAAGATGTCATATCCTGGAATAGGAAGAGAAAGAGTGAGAGATTGGCAAGCTAGTGAATAACAAGATTTAAAGCAAAAATGTATAAAGAAAGGGAAGAGTCAGGACAAAAACTATTAGGAGAATGACAAGCACTTCTGGGAACATGGCTGCTGGATGTTCGAAAAAGCACGAGGTTGTGTGAACAGCAGTAAAAAGAAGTATTTGATTGGTCTGGTGATTAACCATGAGGAAAAAATCTCTGCCTTCTCCCACATGCAGAGGGTGAATTTCCCCTGCAGAAGTGCTAAAAGCTTGTGTTGCTGACTTATCCACATTGCTGTCTTCCTGTGCTCCTTCCAGATTTCATCCAGATATACCTTCCCTCTACAGGCACAGATGGATGTTGGCTGAGATCTGTCACTCAACTGAGCTGTCTCTTTAATCTGGATGCTCTGTTTGAGTTCAACGCAAAGCAAATCCATATATCCAAAGCTAACCTGTGTACTGCTTCTAGAGACAGCAGCATTTATGTTGTCATTGTACTCTCTTTTACAATTGCTATGTATCTTCAGATGCTTTAATTTCTTGTTCTCTCTAAATGCTGGAATTAATTCTAAGCACAGAAGGCTAAAGCTTGTGATATTGCAAGCCTTCATGACTTCTGTGTGTTATCCATGATTTTCCTCTACTTGAGCAGTGCACATGTTCTGACTGAAAATGTTGCTGTAGAACAGCCATGTTTAATAGTAGTTGCCACAATTTCAAATTTATTGGTTATTTTTCCTTGCTTCACTGGTATTATTTTCCAAGGGAAAGCACTGCATTGCCAATGAAAATAATTTGAATTAAAATGAGGAAGTTTCTTCAAAATAAGTAGAAATGAATGGTCAAAAGAGAAAATGAAATACTTGTAGGTGGCACAGAGGATTTCTAAAGAGGCTCATTGTAGCACATAACTTTATATCAACAGATAAGATAATTTAGAAAAGAAATGTGAAGGAAAACAATGATTCAATAATGGTGTAAACGTTGTTGTTTTGTAAGGAATGCTATCAGAAGTACAAAGAAGCTTTCTTTAAGGAGCTGAGGCTGTGCCCAGAGAAACCCAAAAGGAATATAAGAAAGGGGCTGACAACTTCCACTAAAAAAAAAAAAAAAAAATTAACAATAACCTCCTTTTACAAACACATATATTTTCCAAATTATCTAGAAGACCAGTGAAAGATGAAAGGATAATGGAAGCCCTTGGGGCAGATAAGGACCAGCACAGAGTTAAATTAATTGTTTGTATCAGTGCTCATGGAAGAAAAGCTTAGGGAGTTTCTCACAACAGATGAGTCACAGAAGCTCTCTCCAGTTGTCATTGTGTGATAGGTTTGAGAGGAGCAAAATCCATGCTGCTTCCAAAAGAGACAGTCCTGGTCTTCTCTCACTGACCCTGGCCGTACCATTCCACTCTTTCCCTTGTGTCAGGAATAATTAATATACTTGCAGCCATATGGGCAGCCAGATCAAGCAGCTAATTCCATTAATTTTCAGACATTAGGTTTAATACAAAATAAATCCAGTACTTTTTGTTTGTTTGTTTGCTTGCTTGCTTCTTAAAGTAACACAGAGTTAAATAGTGCATTGGGGTTCTATGGAGATCTGAAAGTACACTGGGTTCCAAAGGCAGCTGATCAGTTTGTGAAAAGTTAGAAAGAATAACATTTCCAGTCAAGGACAACTATGTCAATGAATTTCAGCATAGTAGAAAAGCACAAGGAAACACACTTGCTCTGATCCACTCTTCTGGAAGTATTTCCTATTGGTCTCTGCCTGTCTGGCAGGCTAAATTGACTTCTGGCCTGATGACATGCCAGAAGGAAACCAGCAACAGCCACAGGGAACATCTCTTATAATTTTATTATTGTAGGACAGTCTCAGATATAGCACTTTCTCTGGTATTATGTGTTTCAATATATATCATATGCAGTGCTGACCACAGAGGTCAGTTGATTTTTCCAGTATAAATTGTTAACAATAACATACTTAGACAACATTTTCATGGAATAATGGAGAATGAATCAAGTTGGTTTGGTTTTTTTTTTTTCAAGCCCACTTTTCTATTCCAGTGTAAAAAGAAATTAAAAAACATGTACCTTTTAATCTGTGCAAGAAGGCAGGAAGGTATCACTGCACTCTCCCGTGGACTACAATAAACAAGACCTGTCCTTTTCCATGCAAAATAAATCTTTTGATCCACACTGAGTCTAAACAAAGATTTCTCTGTTTACTTTTGGAAGCACTAACTATCAAGAAATTATCACTGGGGATAATCTATTAAAGAAGCTTTCTTTGTGTTAAAATCCATCCTTTGAAGAAGGCTTTGTTAAAAATCTTGCTAAAATATTGCTATATTACCTTAGTTTCTTGGTGGCAAATGTGCATCTGCAAACGCACATTGATGCTTAATTGTCTTTAAAACAAAAGAGAATGAGAGGAGTAAAAAATGGACTTTGAATTTCTGCATCTTTTGTGCTTAGTTACTTCACATTGCAAAATCTTCACTACAGGGTACAAACACTCAAAGTTTAGGTAGCCTTTTTCATGACTCACAGCTTCCAAAACCAATTAAAATTTACTATTAAGCTAAAAACTTAAGCTTGCTACATGCTTCCAGGCCTGTGGCTGCAGAACATATCAGCTGTGACCAGAGGGCTAAATAGCTGCATAGAAAGGAGAACGCAATTGATTCCAACTATTGGATCTCTGCAAGAGACTGAGGCTTATTAGAGGGCAGAAGAATGAAAGCAGATGGGAGATTTAAACTGCATCAAGAGATTTAAAGATGCATGGATGAGCCTTTTATTACATGGGGTGATTGATGATGCACCAGCAAAACTAATGCTGACCATACTTGTAAGAATTAATTTGGAGGCCCAATTAGAGCTAAACTGTTACTTAATACCAGGCTGTGAAAGAAAATCTAGTTGTTTGTCCAGGGGCATATGAAGGTTTCAGATAGTTATTCTTTGGATGGTTATCCAAAGAAGGAAATAAGGTTATGCCTGGCTTTACTGTGTTGTTTTTAGTGTGTCTGCCTCTCATTTGCTCTTGCATGTTTACGTTTCTCCCTTTTTAATGTAAACTGCACCACCTGCCTCAGCATTAGAGTAGGCATGCAAGGTTCAGTAAGAGCCTGTATCAACATGGACTGCAACTTTAATGCTCAAAACATTTCATGAATATGTCTGCCTGGACTGTAATTTGCTTCCAGACAGTGATGTGTTAATGCTGTGTGCTCTTGCTTATTCTCAAATTCTTGACAAATATGTTTTATTTCCCTCTGAGCTTGCACCAACAAGCTAGAAGGTGCTGGCAGTGTCTGCACTCAGGTCTTTCATTCTTATCTGATTCAAGTGCTGGAGGCAAGGAATTTACTGCATGTTAATGCTTTGGCTTGTTTTGATTAAACATGCTGTGGAAAATCAAAATTCAAGGCCTATACAGCCACAGGCAAATGGTAACAGTGTTTCCACCAAGAGTAGTATAATTTGTTGAAAATCTTTATTAACCATACTTGTGCCTATTGTGGATTGCGTGAAAATAAAGTATAATGCTAGTGTGCTCACTAAAAAAACAATTAAGGCTTGTTTTCTTTCATGCTCTATTCCTGTATCAAAGACCTAGTGGTCTGCTAATGACAGTACTGAACTCTTTTCTCCCATTACTAAGTCAATGTGTTGAGCTGAGGTTTTGAAAGCCCATGAAATCGTGGTTAAAACTGTCATCCAGTGAATATGACACCCAATCTTCAGACTGTTCCAAATGTTTTGGTCTGAGTTTTCCTTCTGTTTCTCTTCTGAAAACTCACAACTATTTACCACAGCAAGTGGGTGATGCCTAGGGATACATTTTTGGACACCAAATACAGATCAGCAACTTCAGCAAAGAACTTTCGAGCTTTTGTGAGGCATCAACTGCCCAGTGGTTGTCTTGTCCTCCTCTTATGCTGACAGTTTGGGTTTGCAGTTTTGATGGCATTGATCTGCTTCAGGATGCCTCCAGCTGAGGGTGTCTTGGTTCATGATTCAATCTCAAATTTATTCCAAATATGTGACAGTCAAATAATGGTGATGTTTAATTCATTGTTGTCATTGTCCTAAGGGCTAGAGAAGAAACTCTGCACATACATCTCTGCTATGTTTCACAGACCAAACCTCCCACCCATCTAAAAACCATAGGGTTCCTTCCATACTCAGAGACTCATGTTCAAAATCATCCTTGAAAGTGAATTAAGGGTTTTGAACTTGTATATGGCTCCTAAGGCTCAGAAAAATAAATGTATGGAGGATGCAGAGTCCAGTAAATTCTCTGACTGTTTGTCTGGACAGACCATAATCACTGTTGCTATAATTGTATTAATTAACCAGTTTTGCATCCAGGCATTCAGATCTCCCACTTCAATCTCTTGTTGTGAACTGTGCTCTGGATTGTTCTTATGGTAGAAGATAGTCCTATTATTTTAGTGCAGTGCCTAGCTCAGGTCTTCACATCTACAAGGGTTAGCATTAAGAAAAATGACAATTTAGTTGGACAGAGGACAAAATAAGTAACAAGTTTGCTGTGGCAGCACTCTATCAATTTCTTAAAGAGACCATGCTGCTGGCAGAGGTACCTGGAAAGAACACTATTGGTGGTGTTCTCCTACATACCTTTCATCTCTGCTGAGCTTCTGGATGGAAAAGAGTCAAACCAGCCAAGGAAATGTCATCAAAAGATTGAGACCAATTTTCTCATGTTGGCTGACTTTTGGGTTTTGTCAGGCAGAGTGATAAACTAGGGTCTGTTTGCTTTTCCTTTCTTGGTTTCATTTTTTTTCTCCTTTTTCCCTCCCAGAGAATAACCAGTAAGAGTTTGGAGTTTACTCAATTGAGTGTTTAGTTGCAGGAGATTTAGAATCATAAAGCCATTAAAGTTGGAAAAGACCTCTTGAAATCAGCAAGCCAACCACCATCCTGCCTACTATACTATGTCCTGAAGTGCCACAGCTACACCCTTTTCGAAGACCTCCAGGGATGGTGACTCCATCACTCCCTAGGCAGCTTGTTCCAATACTTGACCACACTTTTGGAAAAGGCTTTTTCCTAATATCCAATCTAAACCTTCCCGGCACAACTTCAGGCCATTTCCTCTTGTCCTATTACTTGTTACTTGGGAGATAACACTAGCACCCCCTTCTCTACAGCCTCCTTTCATGTGATTGTAGAAAGTAACAAGGTGTCCCTCCAGCCTCCTCTTCTCCAGACTAAACTATCTCAATTCCCTCAGCCATTCCTTATGACACTTGTATTCCAGACCCTCTCCCAGTTCTGTTACTCTTCTCTGGACATCCTCCAGTAACTCAATGTCTTTCTTGTTGACATAGTTTAGCCCTGTCCTGGCTAATTTTTAGCAACTAAAACAATGCAGTTGAGCTCCCAAATCCTCCCTATCCCCAGAGAAAGGGAGGAGGGAAATGAGAGAAAAAATACTTCTGGGCTGGAAACTAAAACTACAGATTTAATGAAATAATAACATCACTCATAACAACAACAACGATAATAATAATAATAATAAAATATATACAAATATATGAGATTGTGTCCCCCATCCCTCAATGACTATATGTCAACAGTCAGGATGCTGTTGGTCTCCTCTTTCCTGTCTCAGTTTTTCAGGTCAGGAGGCTGAATACCCTGGGGATAGCTGGTCTGACTATTGAAAACTTGAGGCAAGGAGACATTAAGTGCCTCAGCTTTTTCCTCATCCTTGGTGGCAATGAACCCCCTACATCCAATAAAGGATGGTGTTTCTCCTTGGCTCTCTTTTGGTAGCTAATGTATTTGCAAAAACTTTTTTTTTTTTTTTAAATCTCTTATAATAGAGGCCAGATTGAATTCTAGTTGAGCTGTTGCCTTTCTTATTATATCTCTGTATGACCTAATGAGGTCCCTGTACTCTTCCTGAGTTGCTTGCCCCCTCTTCCAAAGTGGTTAACTCTCCTTTTGTTTTCCTGAGTTCCAGTAAAATCTCCTTGCTCAGGCAGGCCATGCATTTTCCCTGTCAGTTCATCTTACAGCTGATGGAAACAGACTGATCCTGCAGCTTCAAGACTTCCTTCTTGAAAAATGTCTATCCTTCATGGACCTCATAACACTTCAGGACTGTTTTCCAAGTGACTCTCTCAACTAGTGACCTGCACAGGACAAACTTTGCCCTCTTGAAGTCTGTGGTAGTGGATTTGCCAACCCTGTTCCTTACTTCACCAAGACTCAAGAGCTCTATCATCATTGCTATCACCATGTTTCCCTCCAGACACTTTCTGTTCGTAAACAGTAGGTCAAGCAATGCATCTCCCCTGGCAGACTCATTTACCAACTGTGTCAGGAAGATCTCTTCCGCACACTCCAGAAAGACTGTTTCCTCTGTGCTGTGTTGTATTTCCAACAGATGTCTGGTAAGCTGAACTCTCTCGCAAGAACAAATAGAACTGATTGTGAAATTTGTCATCTCCCTGTAGAATGCTACATCTACATTTTCATACTGGTGGGGTGGTCTGTAACAGACTCCCAGCAGGACACCTGTCTGGTTGACCTTGCCCCTTAAACTCACCCATAAGCACTCAACCTTATAATCTCAATCAATGAGCTCTAAACAATCAAACCCATCCATAACATACAGAGCTACCCACACTGCCTCTCCTCCCTTGCCTGTCCCTTCTGTAGAGCTTATAGTCACCCATTGCAGCACTCTAGTCAAGAGAGTCATCCCACTGCATTTCTGTCACGGCAACTAAGTTGTAGCTATCCTAATGCATAGCGGCTTCCAGCTCTTCCTGTTTGTTGTGCATGCTGTGTGCATTGATGTACATGAACTTGAGTTGGTGTATCAGTTTCATCCTCAACATCGGCACACCACCCATAATCTCACTTCTGTTGAGCCTAAGTTATTTCCCCTTCTTGCTTTGAACTCGGTTGTCAGTGCTCCCGAAGAGCTCTCGAAGAGCTCTGACAACTCATAAGTGAGAATCTTTTTGCAGCTTTGAGACAGTTGAACTCTACCTGTCACCAAGAGACCCAGTGCCATGTAAACCATGACCAAAACCCCCAAAATTCCATAGATGACACCAGTTTCATAGCCATGTGTTAATTAGTTCAGTTTTCCTGTTGCTTTCAGTATTCTTCCCTGCCACTGACAGGATTGAGAAAAACACTACCTGTGCTCCTTATCCTTCAACCAATCACCCCAGTGCCCTGAAGTCCCTTTTGTTTGCTTTTGGACTTGTTCTTGTTTGAGCTAAAATAGAATCAGTTTTCTAAATTCAGCAAAGTACAGTCTATGAAACTTTATTTTTTGAAAGTTAACTGCTCGTATTTCAGGCAGTTTTCTCTTTAGGGATGATGACATGGGACACTTCTATGCACAAAGGCAATATCTTATACCTACTCCTGCAGGAATCAAGACCATAGTTGAGATGGCAAAATGCTGTAAGTTAAAGGTGAGGGAAAGGGAGAAGCTGATAGGACAGGCAATCCGAAACTGACCAAAAAGGTATTCCATACTTGGTATAAAACTGAATGATCACAAGGGTCATTCTCTCTTCTCTGATGGTCAGTGTCTAGTGAGAACCTCATTTGTCTTTTTGCTCCTAATCTGGGATCCATGCATTCCTGAATCCAGTTCCTGGGTCCAACTCCCTTCTATCACTGAGTCCAGCCCAGGACCTTTGCTTATGCCTGCTCTGTGGTGGCATAGCCATTGAGAAGGGTGTGAGGGGATTTCATGTATTTGTATGTATTTTATTATTTTCTCCTTAATAGCAGGTTCTTCTTATTATTTTTGTTTCATTAAAGCTTTAGTTTCCAACCTACAACTCTTATTCTCTTATTTCCTTGTCCCCATTTTCTAGGAGACCAGGGAAGAGTATTGAGACCACAACTACTGTTATTTTAGATGCCAGTCAAGCTGGGCTGGGTTTTAAACTGTAACAGGACTTCCCTACACAACCTCATTACTGGCAACCTACATAAGCAATACTCAGTAATAATCACAGGGCAGTATCAACCCTAGTAATGTCTCTACCTTGGACTTTGTGGAAGCAGCAAACTTCCCTGTGAGGTGGATCTGGCTGGCGTATTGGGCTGTTTGCTCCAACAATTATTGTCCTTTTTTTTTTTTTTTTTAACAGATGCAGTCATAATGTGTAGGGCTGACAAAAATTTAATTATTTCGAAAACAGGAGTGCCTACTGAAGAAAAGAGCAGAACTTGCTTGGCCCCTGAATAGACCTTCAGCTACATCCTCATTTGCCTGGACCTCAAGTTTCAGAACCCCATATCTGTGGTGTAAGGGCAACTGGGAGGGTGGGGGAGGCACATAAGGCTACCCTGAGCAGGGATCAGTTTCCATTCCCACCCCCAATCTCTTAGGTCCTCTACTTTGTCTTGGTGGCATGACCACAGGGGATCCCCTGCTTCTTGTGGAGACTCCATCTGCTGCCTTGGCCTCAGGAATGCTAGGGTATGACACCACCACTCTGTCTCTTGCACACTCCCTGATATTCCTTAACATTTCCACTTTCTTCTCCAGCTGTGCCACCAGGGCTAGGAGATCATTCATTTGATCATACCAAAACCAGAAGTTGTCTCTGCTGCCCTCTGGTACCAGGAACAGGATCAGGCACTCCCTGCAGTCAGAGACCTGAACAGTTGGGAGCTCCATCTGGATCACCACAAGCCTTCTGACCATGGCCTTTGGGCAAGAAGGTATATATTTAATATACCTTAGAGCCAGGAAGAACGCATTTGATCTTACAGATTGTGAGAGTGTGTCTAACGATGTTTAGGGAGTTTGTAACTAGTATTAAATAAAGAGGTAAATTTTAGGATGTTGCTTACTTTCAGTGTAAGGCTACATCTAGTAATAGCAGAGGTTACTTGTGATATGCATTATCCTAGAGCTACACAATGAGGCACATGCACTGAACCTACTCTACAGGCTTTGTATAATACAAGTGCCCTTATCACAAATCCTGTGAACTTTATTTACCAAAAATATTTGCTGGCATGAAATACTATATTTTGCTTCCAATCTTTTGTGTTCTTCAGGGTTTTTTTCCTGTAACATGTATTATTCTGTATCTGTCCTTGCAGTTAACCCTTGATTAGATGAAGACCACCTAAATATCTATGTCCCTTCCCTGCCAAAGGAGACAAATAAGGGTTGAGCCACAGGATGAAGACTGAGACCCCTATACTTTTTGTTATAGATAAATCAATGTTTAAATCACTCGCTGTAAATCTGGTAGAATTGACAATTGAGACTAACTGCTGGATGCCCCATCCCAGATGAGTATCCTAACTTCTACAGTCATTACCTGTGCTGAAGTTTCTCTCTCCCATCTTGTTATTTCCTTAAAATCTCTGAGGTCCTCCTTATCCCTGCCACCATTTGCATATCTTCTTGGTCTTTTTTATGCTTTTTTTGGAGCTGGGGCGTGTTCCGTCCTGGGTCATATCAATTTCTTAGCCTACTTCATTGAACTTAAACCCTAATGAGAGGAAAGTAGTTTTATTGACAGTTTTTACATTTAAGAACGTTAAGACTGATGTGAAATGATTGTTAAAGCTGTGTGAAAATTATTTATTTCATTTAACTAAATTGTTCTCATGAACAGTTCACTCATCCCTCTAGGGACAGAACCCCCTGGATCTATGGATCACTTTCTAGCTAAGGATTGTAGCTTACCAAACCTATTTTAGCATCAAGAGACCTAAGCTTATACAATGATGCTTGCCACATTTCCTCTTTCCTTTTCACTGGGAATTTCATGAAAGACATGAAATGAGTGAATTTAATGCTTGTATTATTGTTAAATTATTTCTTTGTTCAAACAGGAGGCACCGAGTAGGTTTTTTGCTGTCTTTGGAGGAAGTTCAGACTATTGCATTTGTCATGCTGTTCAGATGAATTTACTAACACTCACAAACACCACAAAGGAGATATTGACTAGCATTCATAGTTCCTGAAGAAGCTTGTTAAGTACTGGAATCAGCATGATCCTGAAAGTGGATATGGAGGTTTATTTATTCTTCTTTCTCTTTTTGGATGGCAGGGGGAAAGACATTATTTTCTTTATCAGTCTGTTGGTTTTGGGTTTTTTTTGAGCTCTAAACAAAACTAGATATTCACATTCACCTTAGTAAATGGATGGATGCTTCACTTGTTGTAAAAATAAGTAGTGGTCAATGGCTGAATGTGCAGCTGTAATAAAATGAATCTAACTCAGGATGTATGCCATGGAAGTCTTGCAGCACCAGCTCTTGTAGGTTATTTATGGTACTCTTTCCCACTCATGTTTGATTGTGTCATCCAAATCACAACAATATCTATTGCATATTTCTAAAGTTCTCAGAACATCCTGCATTCTGCCACCAACTTCTCAAACTTGCAGGGTGTTCCCCTTGACAGACCATTGCCTTCTCTTCACCATGACATACTAAAATCTAAACAACAATGATGTTTTCAAGTGCTGTGTCTAATTTTTTTCATGCCAACATCTTCCCTTTTGGCACCTCTTTTGGGACAGAGACTGTGTGCTTTGTGGAAACAAAACACACACAGGGCATTAAGGTGGCATTCCCCGATGCTGCAGTAATTATAGCAGTCATGATAAAAAAATTCTGTTTCAAGTATTTCAGTAGAGCAAAATCCAAGGACTATATCACCAATAGTTGTAGGGAAGCACGTGGACATGTTCATTGAGGGAACGTTTCAACATACATATTGTAACATGGAATATATTACCCATTTTTTAGCTCTGCTGTCTACTGACTATTGAGACAATATAAGTAGTTTAGTCTTGAGCTGATAAAAAGCAAAAATTGAGCTAAACAAATCCCAGTCCAAATCCCTGGTAGCTGGATTGCTGAGATTATGATCAGACTGGAGAATACTGTGATCAGGGACAGAGAAATTAAATTTTAAATGAGAAATGTGGGTGAATAAGGTGATAAAATGCAAGACAGCTTGCCCTGAGGTTATCATTCTCTAACGAGGTACAGGAAAGGTTGAGGTTAGGACCATTCGAGTAACATTTACAACCTGCAATAAAAAAAAATAATGTCAAATTTAGGTTGTTTTTTCTGTTGTAAGTGTTAGTATTGCTAAGGAAACCAGAAGGATAGTCATGTCTAGGAAGAAGTGCCGATGGCAGGGGCATTGGAACTTAGTGAACTTTAAGCTCCATTCCAAACCAAATCATTTTATGATTCTATGATTCCTGATTTCCATAACCAGTTGTAAGTCATGCAGATTTCAGAATATCTTGGGGAGCTTCATCATGGATAACTGAAATGTTTAATCTATAGCACTCTGCGCCAGCTGGCTGTGAGTTGTAGTGATTCCATACTACTCTCACTCTCTTGCTGGATGGCTAGAAATGCAAGTGAAAGTGGATGCATGACTGTCAGTACCTGTCTGTCTAGACACTATATTCCTATGATTTATCTTTTGTGTTGATAGTATCCACTGCCCTTCCAGTGGTCCCTTTGAAAACTACAGCTACCTTATGATTTTACTGTATTTGTTAATAACACAGCCTCAAACGATCAAAGAGATAAATGATCAGGAGAAAACCTAGCTGACAACATTGAAATGAAACGAAAAAGATTCACTGAGCATTTAGACTCCTTGCTCTCTGGGTTGCAAAATTGCCTTGATTATGGGTTCAAAGCCATATGGCTAAACAAACTGGTAGTCTTACAATTATACTGCCTTGCCTGCGTGGAGTTGATCTAACCCACATCACAAGTTCTTTGGGAAGACAGCTATTTCTTGTCCTGATTCAGTGGATCTGAGTTTAGCTTGGTGACTTTTGCATCAGGATCTCAGCAGTATCACCCCCTCTTAGCTGCAGGAAGAGTATTCATGACTAATGTCACTGTAAGTGGCTACAGAATGTGGCCAAACAAGTTCTGCTCTATTTTTTAGTAGGTTCTCCTTCTATTTTTGATTTAATGTACCTTTTGGGGCTTTCTTCATCCATTGCTTATGTTTCTTATTTTATATAATGCTCTGTCACTAATTTCTGAGGTCAGTTCAGGTTCTTTCATCCATCTGTAAAATAACATAAGCACTGCTTTGAATTTCAGGATGTGTTGTGTCCATTCCCCACAGAATCATAGAATCACCAGGTCGGTGATCCAACTATTCCTATCATGCAGTCCTCATAACAATTCTACTGTAGATATTACTCTTTTCCTTAAGATATGATATTATATTACATTTCATAAGCCCAGATATATAACTAAACTTATTGATCAATTTTTTCATTTATGTCCTTAGGATCCTGACTTTATCCAAGGTTGCATCTGTGGAGTTATCCAGTAGCTGTTCCTGATTCCGTTCTTACAGCATGTGACAACTTTCTGTATTTCATAATTTTCTATATTCCTGAGGTATCTCATGTTCAAAAGACACTATTTTATTTTATTTACCAGAGAAAAAGATTATTAAGGAGACTAAGCAGATAATTGATTCCTTAGGGAAATGTCTTGACTAAAGAAACTGAGTTTGAGAATAGAAGTGAAACATGGGAAAGGAGTTATTTATCTCCTGTGTATTTTGCACTAGAAAACCTTTACAAAAACACTCCACAGAGGGTACCTGTCTCCAGCTATGATAAAACATATTTTCTCCTCAAAAAGCTTTATATTTAGTACTTCTTTGAGACAGACAATGTAGTGTTTTTTATATGTGGCTATCATATCTAGAAAGCCAAATATTCTTGGTGGATGTGATCAGGAAAATTACCACACTAGTAGGTAGCAATGCCTCCACATTCCTGGTTTACCTTCTAAATACCTCTCTTAAAGAGATTATTGAGGCTGCAGTGAGAAAAATCTGAAATTTCTTATTGTTGTGCTCTAAATTACAATTTGTACAAATGTGGAAGAGTCACAGTCTTCCAGTTGCCTCTTGTAAGTGCAGAATTCATAGAATCACTAGGTTGGAAAGGATCCACCAGATCATCAAGTCCAACAATTCCCATCAGTTCCTATTCCCATGCAGAACTGAATCATAGAAACGGTTGTGCTGCAAGGAGCCATGAAGACCATCTAATCCAACTTCCTTCACCTGTCCAGCCTGGCCTTAAACACATTCAGGGGCATTCCCAGCTTTTCTGGGCAACCTGTTCCAGTGTTTTATTCCCCACATCAGGAAAAACTTTCTTCTTTATGGTCAATTTAAATCTGTCCTGTTTCACTTTAAAACCATCCTCTTTGTCCTATCACTGCAATCAGTGGTGAAGTAGCAGAGGTAGCTATACAGAACAGGGATGTTGCCCAGACTGATGGCTGTGTTCATCTAATCAGGTTTTCTGTTTAGATCAACAAAATAAAAGCAATTCAAGAAAATATTTTTCCAGAACGCAAAGAAGTGTTTAATAAATCTTTCAACTTATGTTATGTTTAATAAGGCTTTCAACTTATGTTATGTTTCAACCAGAAACCAGAGATAACTTAGTGGTGTAGAAAATAACTCCAACCCTCAAGAAGAGGAAAAAGAAGAAGAGTTATTTATAAAAAGATATTTTGTTACTGATGTAGTAGAAAAGGCAAATGTTCTTTATCCTATCAATCCACTGCCATAGTCTAATCATTTGAATATAAATAATATTGAGATTTTGCATATATAAGTCAATACAATGATAATAGTTGCAATACTTACTTTGAAAGATAAGTGGTGTAGACTTCCTTCTGAGGATTAAATGATGTATCATGTACCTTTGCATTCTTCCCTTTATTTTGGGCTTTTCTAAAGGGGAAAAGAGGAACTGTATGTAACAGTTACCTTAACAAAAGCTTAAAGAAGTTGGGTGTTTTCCATTTTTTCAGGTAATATTAAGGGCTTGAGCAATACATTTTCAGGACTTCAAACTACCGATTACCTGACTTTATGATTTTGGTCTATATGTAATATGTCATGCTGTGATACTATCACCTTCTTTCTACACATATTCTCTGAGCAGACAGCCTTCCATTTCTTGTATTTGCTATCTTGTCACTCTCCTGACTATGGGTGAAAATACCTTTCTGACAGAGTCTGTGGGTCCATGAGCCAGTTACTTTTATTGATGGATGAAGTAATGAGAAAAAGCCCATTGCTAATTAGCATCTTTCTGTATGTTTTGCAAGATTTATACATTTCACTTATGGTCAACATTCTGTTTCTCATAAGTTCTGGCTCATTTGGGCCTGTTACACTCAGCACAGGACATTTCCAAGAGCTAGTGTTCTGAGCAATCATTAAATGAGCAATATATTTTGAAGTTGGATGGATATTCCTTTCACTTACAGATCTCAGGAAGGGCTACGTCCTATGAATTGTTGTTCTGAGGCAAGCATGGTTGTTTGCAGAAATCCCTGGATAAAGATGAGGAGGAGCTATGTAGTTGTGTGTCCTAGAGAGTGGTGAGCATAGAAAGTAGGGAAGAAGAAAGATATTGTCTGAGAAACATTAAAAAGACTCGTGAGTAATACAAACCAGTGTGTAGATGAATTATATGACCTTCATAATTCTGGGAACTTCGTCCAGCAGGCTGCTTTCTTACACAATGTCTTCTATGTTTCTGAATATAAGCTCTTCAAGGAACAGACTGTCAGTTCTTAAGCAGAAGCTTCTCTGTTTGGGAAATGTTATGGTCCATATTCCCCCTGAGATAAAGGTAAAAACTGGGCCAGAATGAAGGAAATTACATTTCAGGCTGTGGCCCCAAATCATGTCAGATATGATAGCTGAATGTTCTCCAGTCTGAACTCAATATAATGAGTACAACCTCGAAGACAACCAAAGCTGATATTTTAATAATGTTTTGCCTTTGAAATGTTAATCTAATAAAAAGTGTTGCTTTCTTTGTTTTGTGTTTGTTTAAGGGATTATTATGACCACACCAGGCTGAAGCTATGAAATCTTTCCCATTTGTCCTGCTACTACATTCAAATGCCCAGGTTTATCAAGCTGGAGACATTTTGCTGACATTTTCACATCCTAAAATGAGCTGAGACCAGGCTTAATCCAGCTGCTTACTGGGTACTTGACTGTGTAGACTGAGAGGGTTAGAACAGTTGCAGATGTACAGTGTGATTATGTCTATATGATCCTAGTTGTTTGACCAGCTGCTGTTACTTCAGATTTTTCCAAGAATGAGTAGATTATGAGCAAATTGTGGAATTAGCTTTTGTGAGATGGCAGATTCATAACCAGATTGGGGACTGCTTTGGATTCTTATAAATACTTTCAAGAATTATAGTGTATGCTGTCCTTGACAAAAGGATTCCTAACATACAATTTGTTTATGTTGTAATCCCACCATTTTTGAGGAAAAAAACTTTAAATTGAAAAACTGCAGAAATTTAAAGTAGTCTGGTCATGTTTAAGGGACTGGATCTGAAGAAATTCCTCACATGGAGTAGTGTGTTCAATTCTGGGGTCCTCAGCACAGGAGGGACATGAATATTTTAAGTCCAGAGGGGGCCACAAAGATGATCAGAAGGGTGGCACACCTCCTGTATAAGGACAGATTGAGATACTTAGGCTTGTCTAGAGAAGAGAAGGCTCCAGAGAAACGTTATAGCAGCTTTCTGGTACTTAAAGGGGCCTACAAGAAACATAAGGAGGGGCTCAGGAAGTGTAGTGATAAGAAGAGGGTAACAGTTTTACCTAAAAGAGGGTAGATTTAGGTTAGATATTAGAAAGATATTTTCTACTGTGAAGGTAGTGAGGCACTGGAACAGCCTGGCCAGAGAAGCTGTGGCTGCCCCATCCCTAGGTATGTTCAAGGCTGGGCTGGATGAGGTTTTGAGCAACCTGATCCAGTGGAAGATGTTCTTGCCCATGGTAGTGGGGCTGGATCTAGATGATCTTTGTAGTTCCTTCCAGTTGAAACTTTTCTATGATTATTTGAGACTATTATATTTGTATCTATCTCATTTAGGTAACCCAATGAAACTCAAATGGAAAAAGGACATTAACCCTACAACACCTATAGCAAAGAAATTCCAGATCTAGACAGGAATGTCTCAAAACAGAAAGCCTGTGTGGAGCAAAGAAGCCACACCTACTCCCAGAAGATGTGCTAAGGTTTTTAACAAGTGGAAAATATCGGTTAATAGGTGTAAGATGAAGGTTTTGTCTAATGCACTGGTTGATGTGTCAGAGCAGTATAGGGGCATCGGGCTAGTAACTGTATGTGCAATGACTGCTCATCTAGTCATTGCTCCTTATGACTGTTCATGCGTCTTGCTGTTCATTAAGACTTGGAGAAGAAACATGTGGCTTGTAATGTTAGGGAACTTGTACAGGGAAAACTATTTCAGAGGTAGAAATCAGTGTAGGCTTGTACCTAAAATAAAGATGCTTACTTATACCATGTCCTATTTCCAGAAAGCCATAAGACTTGTGTTTAAAATCCACCATTATACAGAGGAGTATCTACATCCATTAGGTATAGATTTCCAAAAATTAAACTCACCTGATAACCTTCTAATCTTTATATGAATTTGACTGTGAAAAAATGAACTCTTTGACTTCACCAGACATAAATATTAGAAAAACACTTAAACACATGCTGAAACCCTAACAATGATAATAGGTAGGAAACAAAACACCTGAAACTGAAAGCAAGTGCATAAAGTGTCAATAATAAAGACCAGATTTTTATTTATCTTGCCTTTGGTACATTAATTTTTCTTTCTTAGTCTTCTTTCTTAGCAAAGATAGGCAGTGTGACCAAAATATTTTCAAAATGAGACATCTAAAACATGCGAAAGTAAACAAAATGAAGATAAAAATGATTTTAAGTCCAGTGTCATGTCAATAGTCAATGCCTAATTCCTTTCAGCTTGACTGGAAAAGAAGGACAGCATTACTCTTTGAATTTTCCTTGCCACAGAGCCAGTGGTCCCAGGAGAAATACTGCAGTTTCCAGCCAAAGTATTTTCTAGTGTCATGAAAGTTTAGTGTTTGTGTAATAAACAGTCTTAAACCAAAACTTCAGCTTTATATGAGAAAATCATTGTCACTTGAAAAATTTCACCTGAGCAGTTTGGAAGAAAATACAGAAATGTCAAAGAGATCATCAAAAGAAAGTAGCAGAAGTTTGAATCTGAAATGTAACAAGGAAAATCACTGGTGTTGCTCAAAATCACACCCTTCAAGGAACTATCAAAGGCAATGGTCTGTTAACACTACTTCAGGTGAGAACTAAATACTAGTAACAAAATGCTTGAACTAGAAGAAACTACAATCACAACTTCTGGGAAAAAAGGGTGTTTTTTAATACAAGATTTTTAGACAGATAGTGAAAGAAACAAACAGAGTCAGTTAATGTTTATGCTTTTTTTAGAATTTCCCATCGCTACGCTCCAAAATATTATCAGAAAGTTCTCTGCAAAGGGTAACGGTGTTGTGTTGTGGATGTGCTTGTGATTAACACACAGCTCTCCCTTCAATCGTCTAAAAAAAAGAAAACCCCCAAAATATCAATAACAATTTTCAAGTGGGTAACTTTCCCAAATATTTTGCTTATACACCATGGCATACACTTATGACCCTGGTACTAGAAAGCATACATCTTACTTTCAAGAAGTCAGTTAAAGCACTGATAGCTTTAGTGACAAAATGCTGTTAAAACCATGAGACCAAGTAGTGCAAGATTGTGCTGTCTGTGTGTTGTGTACCTTGATTGGTTGGATAGTGAGCACTGCAAAAACGAATCTGGAGATATATGTGACCTATGACTAAGAGAGAGCTGTATGAAGGATGGTACTTCGTAAGTTCTGGTTTCTGGACATATATTTTGTTGAAATAATTTTTCAGAATATTGCTCATTTATGTTCCCTAAAATCTGTTTACTGAGAAGAAAATTCAGATCTAAATGTTCAGGGAATAAAGCCTGAATTGTTTCTGTCTGCTTTAGTAGACGCTATTCCTCGTTTTCATTTCCCCTCTCTTCTCTCTTGTTTCCATTGCTCCTGTTGTTTCAGCTGCTGCTCTGTTTCCCTTTCATCTTGTCAATCCCTGCCAGTAGTGAGGACCCAAGTTCCCCTTCCCGTGGGGCTGGGGGCAGCTTTCCCATGCTTTGCCTTCACTGCTGAGCTGAAAAGACCATTGCAGTGTTTATCTCCTGTGATACAGCTTTCCTTTTGGTACTTCACTCCTGTGCTCAGTGCCCTCTTCTCTACTATGAGAGAATGCAGCATTTCCTAGCTTTGGGGAAAAAACTAACAGCAGCTTCAGCAGGATATTTGCCTGTTGCATTTCTGTCCTGCTGAGGACTCAGCTGCTAAGTCATCTTCATAGACCTGGAGATACATGCCCCTAAAGGGAGAAGATGAGCAGTAATAAGGCTGGTTATTTGTAAGGATGCTCTTACAGAGCAAGTCACCTTTGAGGGGCTCTATATGTAGAGGCCAGAGTGCCTCATTTGCACTCTGAGGCCACGGTTCAAACCTACATCAGTTTAGGTACAGGCTCAATCCCTGCTAAACCTTTACACTGCTACCACATTGACCAAATGAATGAGCAAACTCTGTTCATGGTTCACATATATTGATCTAGATCTAAGTTTCACAGGCTTTCCACCCACTTTTTCAGCCAACAGAAGTAAATAATATTGGCAACTCATGGCCAGCAATGCACTTTGCTCTGGCTCAGAAGGCCCCACAGAAAAGAGGAACATGGAGTGTGTTTTCTCTGCTGTGTAGTGCCACAGAGGAGGAATAGTCTGTTGTCCCCCAGGCAGTACCTAAGAATGTCAGTTATGCAAACGATTTTCACATACAGAGTTAAAAAAAAGTTGCCCGCAAATTATTAGTTACTTTTTATAAGTGTTGTCAAGTATTGTCTCTGATTCTCCTCTTTTTTATTTTATTATTATCCATCTGATTAAATAGATGGAAGTATCTGTGGTTTTAGCATGAAGTGTTTCATTTTTTCACTCCTCCTTTATCCCTCTTTCTCTTTTTCATGTTTTTAAATGACCAATATACCTATTAGCACATTTTTATAATCAAACAAGTAGAAATAGAAATATCAGCTTTTGTATTTAGATTTTTTTAATTAAAACTAGGAACTGTATGTTCAAACACAGGGGAATTTCCAGTTGTAAACAAAGATGCACAAAACCTGTACTTATTCTCACAGATGGTCTTCATTGTTAGGAGAGATGGATGCATTTCATACTAGCGAAACTGTAAAAACGATGGTAAAAAAAATGACATAAAATAAAATACAAGTCATTGAGTATTTTTTTCCTAAAAGTCAATCTTCAACCAAACATCATATCTTGTTCACTGGTATATTTATTAACAGGATAAAAATATAATAATGAACCAAATCTATTGACAATTAAGTGACAACATTAGTGGAAGATGTGACAGTGAAAATATAAGATCAAAATCAAACCCATATATTCCCTTTTTCTTCACGGTAACTAGCAAATACACATACAAGTGTGGGCTTTGCTTAGTATTTTTTTAACGTACATGGAAAAAAAACAGTTTTGCTAGGATTTTGGCATAAGTATGAGAGACAATTGTGTGGGAAACTAAATAAAGAAATTGACTAAATTGAGAGTAAAGAGAAATAAATATCAGCAAAAAAGTAAAAAGAAGGGCCAAGTAAAAGCTGGCTGTGAATGTGAATTAGCACCTTGAATGAAGTTCCAGTTCTTGTTTGTGATTTATTTTTATAGTCTCTGGGTACTTGTGGCTGGACATTAGGAGGAGGTTTTTCACGCAGAGGGTCATTGGGCATTGGAATAGGCTGCCCAGGGAGGTGGTTGAGTCACCTTCCCTGGAGGTTTTTAAGACATGGGTGGATGAGGTATTGAGGGACTTGGTTTAGTGTTAGATAGGAATGGTTGGACTAGAAGATCCGATAGGTCCCTTCCAGCCTGGTTGTTCTGTGATTCCGTGATTCTGTGATTTATTTAAACAGGAAAAGTAGTTGCTATGTACAACTACACTGCTAGTGAGCAACCTGTGGAGTTACTGAGAGCTAAGATGAACTTCAGAAAGCAGATTTGCCACTATACAATTAGTGACTTCTGTTTGTAGCAATATCTAATGTTGACAATTCTTACTTCTCATTCTTCTCCTGATATGCCTCATTGCCATAAATCAAACTGCACTATTTGCTGAAGGACTTGGAAGAATGATTTGTAGCATGAGGGTAAAAGGTTTCTTTGCTGAGCTTTCTTGGGGTTCAGATATGCACAGCCTGAATAGCAAAGTAACTTGACCTGCAGTTTTATGCGATATTGTAGAACTTCTGCATTCTTAATATGAAAAGCTATTATTCAATCAAGATGATGAACCATAGGAAATAATCCAGTGATTATCAGCTGGGAAGAGTGAGAGTAAAAGGGAAGACATTTACAAACATTCTTGTACTAAGAATTGCAGGATGCTTATAATCTCTAGAGAATCTTAAGACTGTACCTCAGGGCCTCAGCTTTGTGTATATGCTTGTGAGGGTTTACCAACCTTATAACATTAAAGAATAAAACATTAAGATAAATGATAGATGTTAAGTAGTTTTTTAGAGTTCTACATACCTAAAGTTATACCAGAGAAAGAAAAGGTAGTGAATTATGGTCTTTTCATTCCAGAATCACAGCACCCATGAGCAGCACATGAGGGAGAGCACTTACATGTCATCAGAGGAAGACATGAATTGCTTCAGAGATCCTTCGATAATATTATCTTGAGAGATAATTTTCTTTGATGCCCATTTAGGCATTACTTAGGTATGTGCATATTCTGTTTAAAATCTGTAAGCCATACTTCATTCTTTGTGAATTAAGCAAATATATTATTTATTGTATCATGTTTTGTGACACTGTTTGCTCTGCCTTGAACAGGACCAAGAAGAAAACATAGAACAGTTCCCTCCTTTTCTATAATGACTGATGGTATGTAGCTTTCTCTTCAGTGAAGTCCAGGAAGGAGATAGGGTACTACTGTTGCGCTATTCCCAGAGCAAGCTCTGAGGTATCTTTGAGGATGAGGAGTGAAACAGTCACTATATTGGGTCCCCACTCAAACTTGAATGTATGTGTGCAAGTGTGCCCTATGTTGACTTCTTCTCCTTATAATGCTCTTTACAATTTGGTTATAGCCTGTGATAAAGGCTGCAACCATTTAATGAGTGGGAGCATGAAATAAAACATCGTGGTTAGCAGATCAAGGGAGGTAATTCTTCCCCTCTACTCTGCTCACAAGAGACCTCACTCTGAGTATTGTGTCAAGTTCTGGAATTCCCAACATAAGAAGGATATGAAATGGGTCCAGAGGAGGTCCACAAAGATGGTCAGAGGGCTGGAGCACCTCATCACATAGCTCCAGCTATGAGGACAGGCTGAGAGGGTTGGGATTGTTCAGGCTGGAGAAGAGAAAGCTCTGAGGACACCTTATAGCAACCTGCCAGTATCTGAAGGGAACCTACAAGAAAGCTGGAGAGGGACGTTTTACAAGAGTATGTAGTGAAAAGAAGGGTAAAGGTTTAGATTAGACATTAGGAAGAAATTCTTCATGGCAAGGATGGTGAAACAATGACACAGGTTGCCCAGGAAGGTTGTGGATGCCCCCTTCCTGGAAGTGTCCAAGGTCAGATTTGATGGGGCCTCAAGCAGCCTTGTCTGGTGGCAGATGTCCCTGTCCATGGCAGGGGGATTGGAACTGGATGATCTTCAAGCTCCCTTCCAACCCAAACCATTTTATGATTCTATGATTTGTCAAGCCCCAATGGATGAGTATACCATAGGAGTGTTATTGAATGTGATGGATGCACCGTACATGTAGTACTATGAGAGGAGGAACCTATAATCTGTTGAGCAATATTTGGTCAAAATTAAAATCACTGGCTGATTGTTTCCCAGCATCCATGTGAGCAAGGTAGAGATTTGCAGACAGTGGGAGGCTGCAGTTCAGAGACTTTCTATGTGCTTATGTGACTTCATGGTCTGCTGTGTAGAGGTCTTTGCATCAGACATGAGTGAGCTGGCTCAAGGGCAGGAGTGGTTAATACTTTAGTGAGAGAGAAGCAAGGCATAAACTGGACTAGAGCAGTACACAGCTTACTGCATTTGCACTAATTCTCCAGTGCCAACACATGTATTAACCAGCCCTGATCTATGGCAGCAAAATGTTGCAAACTGGAGGAATCTGAATAGCTGATGAAATGTCCCTCTTGGATAATAATGACTTTCAAGAAAGGTGTTAAATGTGGTTTTGATCTATGTTATAGTGATAGCTTTATTACAAATAATAATATGTATGATTGAGATTTCATTAAATTACTATGGATTTACTTTTATTATGAGATGTAAATAAAATTATGACATTTTAAAAAAAATTCTCAAGCATAAAAAACACACAAGGTACAAGACACTGGGAGTGATTCAGGTGCCTGATCATATATCTCCGAGACTGTTTTAGGCACCTCTGAATGTCAGAGGCCTTTGTTTGAGGCTGACAATTATATAAAAGGACTGGGAATCTTCAGAGCATAACCAGAGAATAGCTAGGATATTAGGGAAGTGAGGTTGTGTAGGGAAAAATCAGAGGGGTTAAGGCTCTATTAGAAATCAGGTTGGCAAAGTCTGTGAAAAATCTCTCTATAAATATATAAATAACAAAAGGAGAACTAGGGAGACCATACAGTCCCATTTGGACATAGAAGGAACAACAGCAACACGGAATGAGGAAAAGACCGAGGTACTTGATGCCTTCTTTAACTCAGTCTTTAATTGTAAAAAAAGTTGTTCCCCCTGTGTACAAACCCTGAAACTAGAGGAGCAATATGAGGCTCCCATGGTCCAAGAGGAGGTGGTCAGAGCCTTGCTTGGCCAGCTAGACACCCACAAGTCTATGGGGCCAGATGGGATTCACCCAAGGGTATTGAGGGAGTTGGCGGATGTGCTGGCCAAACCCCTTTCCATCATCTTCCAACAGTACTGGAAGACTTGGGGGGTTCCACTGGACTGGAGGCTGATGTTGTGCCCATCTACAAGAAGGGTTGCAGGGAGGATCCGGGGAGCTACAGGCCAGTCAGTCTGACCTCAGTGCCAGGGAAAGTCATGGAACAGATGATCTTGAGTCCTATCATGAAGCATGTGCAAAAGAACCAGGTGATCAGGCCCAGACAACATGGGTTCACGAAAGGCAGGTCTTGCCAAACTAACCTCATTGCCTTCTATGACAAAGTGACTCAGCTGCTGGACTAGGGAAAGGCTGTGGATTTGGTCTTCCTGGACTTCAGTAAAGCCTTTGACACAGTTTCTCACAGCACTCTGCTACGGAAACTGTCAGCCTCTGTCCTGGACAGACGCATACTCTCCTGGGTGGAAAACTGGCCGGGCCCAGAGAGTGGTGTTAAAGGGTGTTAAATCCAGCTGGAGGCCAGTGACAAGTGATGTTCCCCAGGGCTCAGTGCTGGGTCCAGCTCTGTTCAATGTCTTCATCAATGACCTGGATGAAGGCATTGAGTGTACCCTTAGCAAGTTTGCAGATGACACAAAGCTGTGTGGAAGTGTCGATCTGCTGGAGGGTAGGGAGGCTCTGCAAAGGGGTCTGAACAGGTTGGACCACTGGGCAGAGTCTAATAGGATGAGGTTTAACACGGCCAAATGCCGGGTCCTACACTTGGGGCACAACAACCCTATGCAGAGCTACAGACTGGGAGAAGTCTGTCTAGAAAGCTGCCTGGAGGAGAAGGACGTGGGGGTGTTGGTTGACAGGCGACTGAACATGAGCCAGCAGTGTGCCCAGGTGGCCAAGAAGGCCAATGACATCCTGGCTTGTATCAGAAATGATGTGACCAGCAGGTCCAGGGAGGTGATTCTCCCTCTGTACTCAGCACTGGTGAGGCTGCTCCTTGAATCTTGTGTTCAGTTCTGGGCCCCTCATCACAAGGAGGATGTTGAGGCTCTGGAGTGAGTCCAGAGAAGAGCAACAAAGCTGGTGAAGGGGCTGGAGAACAGGTCGTTTGAGGAAGGGCTGAGAGAGCTGGGGTTGTTTATCCTGGAGAAGAGGAGGCTGAGAGGAGACCTCATTACTCTCTACAACTGCCTGAAAGGAGGTTGTTGAGAGGAGGGTACTGGTCTCTTCTCCCAAGTGACAGGGGACAGGACAAGAGGCAATGGCCTCAAGCTCTGCCAGGGGAGATTTAGGCTAGAGATTAGGAGGAAGTTTTTCACACAGAGGGTCATTGGGCATTGGAAGAGGCTGCCCAGGGAGGTGGTTGTGTTGCTTTCCCTGGAAGTGTTTAAGGCACGGGTGGATGAGGTGCTGAAGGACATGGTTTAGTGTTTGATAGGAATGGTTGGACTCGATGATCCAATGGGACTCTTCCAACCTGGTGATTCTGTGATTCTGTGATATACACATAGTTTTGGATAGCTTTAGGTGTTAGGTACCTATGTGCAGGCATCTGAATCTACCCAGTGAATCACAGAGGCTACAAACATGAAAATGAATCCAAGAAATTGGTCTGTAAGATAAGAGATTTCAGAAGAGTGTGAGGATGAATGTTTGAAAGTAATAGCCTTGCTTTGGAATAGGTCTTCTATGTGGATAATTGCCTGGTATTGTGCTGCCTGACTATTGCTGGTTGAGTGTGGACTAATAAGTTGTTCTGACCATGATTTACTGAAGAGGAGAATATGACAAGAAAGAAAATACAAGTTCCACAGTAGAATGTTAAGAATAGAGCCAAAAAAAAAAAAAAGGAAAAAGTACAGTTATAGATCTCTGTATATATATGTGCTCCATATGGGCTTTTTTTCCAGTTCGTTCCATGGTACAGAATTGTGAGATTATATTAATGTCCATTCATTAATATGTATCAGTTTCTATTATTAAAAAGGTTGTAATGTGAAATAGTAGTCTATAAAATAATTACAAGTCAGAGTGGTAGGTATGGGATGACATGAGCAACTCTGAAAAGATACTGCTTACTACCTATAACGCATGCATCCAGTATATACCCACAATAAAAAATACGTAACTTTTCCTTTTGATGAAGCACTGTATGGATACTGTGATCTTGACCTTATGTTTTTTCAGTGATGAGTTCAAAAATAAATCCATGATTTTTCAGTTCCATAACTTCTGGAACCTTGGCCTTTCCCAATATATTATGTCAAAGAAATAGTTCAAAGAAATTCAAAACTTTAAATACCTTGTTTTGCTTTTTTTTTTTATTTCTCTCCTCATTTCTTTTCAGCTGAGCCACTTCTTGAAGTTCTGTGCAAATAACTGGATGCAGAATTTCAACTGAGGCCATGACAGTAGTGCATCAGGACAATTTCACTTTTTTTTCATTATGAAAGTTTTTCTTAGGTGTTGCAGGATAATCTTAACTCTTTGTTCTTACAGCATGTTAAACTTGGATTCAACACCCATTCCCAGACTCTTCTCTCCAACCACAAGCTTTGTACCCACATTTGTGTGGCTGATTATTCCTGACAATGGAAATTAAGGTGTTCAGTCCTAGTTTTTTTCTTTCAAAATATAATTTTCAGTCTATTCCTTTTCATCAACAGGTATTTAGGCATCATTTTGTGCAAATTTAATATGCATACTTTGTTCCTTCATCCTTTTAGTTAAGGAAAATATTTGCAGCTGAAAGAAAATAACTACAATAAAATTAATAAAATGTCAAAAAACACATGTAAAATCTAAGTTGAGAAATTCTTTCAATTTAACAAAAGCAACCAATAAATAACTTCCAAGATCAATACCTTTGACAATTTACAAGCAATTCAAAGAATTTTCTTCTAAGGTTTGCTTATAGAAATATTGTATGATGTGATGATGAATGCTGTAATTAAGTGATTATATTTTAATGCTATTCTAAGAGTTACAAGGTTCATGAAATCACAATAAAAGCTAGTTATTTGATTTGTCTTGGTTTCTTCTGGGCAAATATATTGCCTATTTTTTAATATCTTTTTCCTGGAATTCAGGTGGTACAAAGAGTATGACTATTTATTCTGGTATATTTCCAAAAACCACTGTCAAGATGATCACCATCTCTTTTCTTGTCCTCATCTTCTCTTTTTATTAAAGAGTTGCATTTTCCTTTCTTCACTTCTTTTGACGCTTTGCCCATGGACTGTGGATTTTCTGAGAAATAAAGTTTCAGAAGTTTCCTTATCTAATTTACTCAACTCCCTAGAAGAACCTTGTCCATCCATCCTAGACAATTTCTGCTAGAAATAATTAAATTACCTATACGCCCTCTCACTTTAAGATACTGGGGTTTTTTAATTGTCTTTTAATCAGTTTGTCATGATGCTGATTGGTCTCTATGAAATATTTCAACTATATTTAAGTAGTTTGCATTAGAGTGCAAATCACAGAATCATAGCATCACCAGGTTGGAAAAGACCTCCAATACCATACAGTCCAGCCCTTCCTGTCTGCCACTAAACCATTTCCCTGAGCACCTTGTCTACCTGTCTTTTAAACACCTCCAGGGACACACTTTCCCAGTGCCCAATGACCCTTTCCATGAAAATTTTTTTCTTGATGTCCAACCTGAACCTCCCCTGGCACAGCTGAAGGCCATTCCCTCTTGTCCCACCATCTATATGGTGTGAATAACCATGCTTGGATGAGAAAAACTTAGTTCCTTAATTCCTTTTTTATGACTTCATTCTTGAAAGGAGATTGCAGAAGCAGCTATAAAGACATTCACATCTTATGTTAATATTAAACATTACTTCAATCAACATACTACTGTCTAAAGAAAGAACTCAAAAGAGGAAATGTAACTGGAAGGTTTAGGTTACCATTTTCAGACCAGCTATTAGGAAGACAATTTGACAGTAAGTATATAAACCCCATGATGACAAGTCAAGACACATAGGGTCTCATTTTACTATCATAAGGAGTTTTTACCTGCATATGATGAAACTGATGATGGAAATTAACAGTGGTAGATCCCTTGCCAGTGTTGGCAGCTTAGCGAGACAGCAGAAGCTGGAGGTGTGGGACAGGACTCTGCTGAAATCTCTTTTACATGGGTCTTAGGAAATGGAGAGATTGCATTGTAGGAGGAGATGAATTTGCATAGCTCTGAAAACTCCCTCGATGAGAATAAAGAAAGATCACTGTAAAGATCACCAGCAGTAAATGATGTAATTCCTACATTGAATGGTATTATTGTGTGTCTGAAACTTGATCTCATCAAAGTGCATCACCAGCTGCAACAAGCTTCTGTTTTCTATCTGACAAATGTTTCAGCACATGCTATTCTGAGATGGTATGAAAAGCTACCATCTGGAGTTTACTCAGTCACCAAAATTCTTCATGCTATGCTTCCATATAGTATGTTAATACATCTCCAATATCTTCCAGGACACTGATGACTTCATAGAACATGACATAGTCCATAAACTCATGTTTCAGTGTCTTATTGTACAAATATTCCCCTCAAAGTTAAGAAATCAAGCATTAAGAAATGATTCTTAAAGCTATACTTTAGTTTTCAGTCGTATTTCTTCATCCAAGTGAACACTTTCTAACCAGAATAAAGTAATAGTAACTAACACAACAATAGCTTCCAGACATGCTAGGAAAGGTCTGGTTTTTCTCATGGTAGTACACAGGCAACCATGAGACCTCAATATTAAGGTCTCTTTTCATAGCAGTTTGATATTCATGTATCTTTCTACTGTTTGGTTTGTTGAACCAAGAAAAGTTTTCTGAACAATATGATTTATATGCCAACTTATAAATAGAAAAAATACAATGAGCACACTGAAAGGGGTTGCTCCTGAAGGAAAGAAAAAGAAATTCTGTAAGGCAACATTTTCTGTTAAGCATTTGCCTACTTTTTACTTAGAGGTACACCACAACAAGTTTTAATTGATATGTTTACTGTTTGGGAGTGGCTATGAAAGCACAGACTAATAGTAAAAGCATTTGTCCAGTGTCTCAAGTACCTTTTTCAATCTGTGCTAACCAAGAACTGTGCTAATAGGTGAGGAACTGAGGTTGCATAGTTATGCTATTAGCTACAATCAATCTGAAAATAAAGTAAAACAAACTTAGTTTTATCTCTTCATTCAGGAATGAAATCAACACTTTTTGAATTAGATTTGCCTGTTAATGCCACAAAGAAGTTTATCTCAGCAGCAACCAGGAAGTGATACCCTAAAGCAGGTGGGATATGCAGATCATCCACAAGATAAGTAGCATAAAAGGATTTTTTTAAATGGCATAATTACACGAATGATTTGAAGTCTGAAAAAAAATCTTACACTGAGAAATTTAAGAAATTCACCCATTAGTCTCATCAAAGAGAAATTTATAAAGCAGTTTGTCCGTGGTCTATAATCAGAGTCTATAAGTTCTTTCACAAGCAATTTCTCATAGTTAAAAGGAGAAAACAGACAACATATTAAATGAGAAGGATACTTTCCTAGTCCTTTTTCAGAGACAGCTTTTTGTAGTGACTAATATTCACTACTAAAGTAGGTTGCTGTAGCTTTGGAAAGTTTCTCTGTCACTAGCGATGCTAAGCTTAGAGTGGATGTTTTCCAAAAGATATCTTCTCCCAAGTGACAGGGGACAGGACAAGAGGGAATGGCCTCAAACTCTGCCAGGGGAGATTTAGGTTAGAGATTAGGAGGAATTTTTTCATGGAAAGGGTCATTGGGTATTGGAATAGGCTGCCCAGGGAGGTGGTTGATTCACCTTCCTTGGAGATGTTTAAGGCACGGGTAGATGAGGTCCTGAGGGACATGGTTTAGTGTTTGATAGGAATGGTTGGACTTGATGCTGTGGTGGGTCTCTTCCAACCTGGTGATTCTATGATTCTATGATTCTATATTTGTATAGTCTAACCACATGTCATGTACTCTTGTATCTAAATCACTGGACAGTCTTCAGTCATAAATACTTTGTTTGTATGACTTGTTGGTTTTATTAGGGAGGAAGAATACTGGTGAAGAGCCCCCTGCTGAATAGTTTTTCATTCAATAGCTTAAAATAAGTAGGATGACACTGTGACCTCGAAAAGACAGAAAAATCATTTGTGGTAATGTGTGAGCTAAGTAAGGAATATGTAGAAAGCTTGTATTTCAAGAACTTGAGTTGATGCACGTACCTAGGATTGCCAGGGGTTACTGCCTGGACAGTCTGTTTCTTGTGAAAGCACCAAGAACCATCTCCCTGCATAAAGTATCAAAAAGCGGAGGTGTTAAAAATCACAGTAACATTGGACTTATTGTGACCTTTACTAATAATTTCCTCACTGCTGAAGGTGAAGTTGTAGCACTTCCTTCCAGATCACAGTTCTCAGTTCGAAATTTGAAAGCTTTTTCCATCTGCAGCTCTGGAGAAACTAAATGTCTTGCCTTGCATTTAGTAAAGACATTGACATCGCACCAATAATCTGCAAACTCATCGTGTGTCTGTGTTTTAATTGTTCTTCATTGTTTCAACAAACACTGACTTAGATAATGGACAAGGACAAGAAGCAACGATTTAAAGGCATGAAAGAGAGTAGTTTACTAGAGCATATGATGGCAGATGGTACTGATTACAGGTATGTGTTGAAGAGACCAGGACCTGAGTCATCACTCTGCTTACACTGAAGAGAACAGAACATTGAGCAACATCTACAGAAATATCCAGTAGCGCAACCAATGAATTTACATGATACTAAATATGTATATATAGCACGATTGTTCCCTCATTAAAAACTGGAGGGAAGGATATTTTAAGAATAAACAAACCCAGTTATTGTACAATATATGGCCACAAGAACAGGGTAACAATAGAAGGGGACTGAAACCTAATGTGCATTTTATTATGATATTAAAAGGTCAATTTTATATCAAAATTGAATAATAGGTTTAGGCAGAAGGAGGGGTTAGACACAGAACAGATAATGACCTCTCCATCCAGCACTGCCAAGCAGACCCTTTCTGCTGGAGGGACAGAGCTGCAGTGTTTGAGGTAAAGTAGTGGCAGGAGTGGAGATTGAGCATGACAACAAGTCACAGAAGGTCAAATGGAATTCTCACTTCAGTCATCACAGACAAGCTTTATGATCCAAGAAAAAAAAATCTGAAAGGCCTTTAGACACATTTTTAAGAAGCAGGCAACTCTCTAGGTGTGTTTCTCCTACCATGTCGCAAACAGTGTAAAGAAAACAGTGGTTATTAAAATAAAGCACTTGAAGTATGTTGTCAGAATCTGTATGAATCAAGGGGTAAGGCTTTATGGAAGAAGTTGGAACATAAATGTTGAATTTGCCTCAGCTGAAGTACAGGAAGAATGTATACAAAATAAAATTATAAATGGAGAAGTGAAATGTTTTTACATTATTGACCAATGTAACATAACTGGGGGTGATATCCAATATGAACAAGGATGTATTTTAACAAATAGTATCTCAGAGGTTGTTGAATTAATATGTTCTTTTGCCAAGGGGGGCTTTGTGGAGCATTACAACACAAGCATTTCTTTAGTTACTGTACCTTTGAAAGTCAGCATAACTTATTCATATATGCATAAAGCACTGACTTACACCAATTGAATAACTTGAAATCCTTCATTGTGCAGAAGAATACCTACCTTGGAAGAGGTGAGACAAATATCAGGGAAGGTATTTACTTCAAAAAAACCAGAAGAGCTAGTAGAATGTTTAGATAATAAAATTTATACTGCTTCTTTGGTGAGTAGGTCATTGTCCATTCCCTTTCACAGCATCTGAGGTCACCCTGCTTGACCTCCTGCACTGGTATTTTACCCAGAGTACTAAGACATGCATATGTTGATTGCTCCTCCAGCTATCTGATTGTCTCCTGGAACTATTTTGTTTTGCATTCTTCCTGGCTCTTGGATACATCTAATGGGAGTTTATTCACGGAACAGAGCTTCTGCTTGTTTGCAAAGCAAATAAGGGAATTAAATCCGTCCTGGAGTTCTCTCATGTGTCTCCTGTCATCTCCTCAGATTTCTGTTGGTAAAAAAGGACGCTGATACCAGTGCCTATCCATGTGATTCTTTGAAATATCAGCCACCATGACCCTTTCAATGGCATCTCCTATTTTAACTGGAGGTAGCTGACTGTTAAGTGTAAGCACATGTACTGATTGCTATCTGGCCTATGTTAATTTTCTTTTTAAAGTAAGGTCTGTTGCACTTTTATGCTCCTAGGCAGTTACCTAGTCCTGTCAAAATTATTCCCTGATTTCTAAAGAGACTGGAAAAAAGGAGGAGCCTCTGGAAACAGGATAAATGTGTATCTAAGCAAGAGTCCAGCATTACTGTCTATGGGAAACAGCCAAACTTGTTTAATTGAAACATTCACAGTATTGGAGTGTCATCTCATTAATTAATTGAGGGTAACTAATATACAACTTTTCATCCCAAATGCTACATATAGCAAAGGGCTTAGTGCCTCCATGCATTAACGGCTGACTTCTTCATACTATTTAAAAAATTCCAAATGTATAGATAAATTTTCTCAGTTAAGTGTGAATACTCAGGTGCAGAATAAATAAGGTCCAGAAGACCCGAATAATTGTTAAGTGATAATTATTCAGTAATTTAAAATTTACGATTTTAAATCAAAATATGTCCTCAAAATGTCTTTTTTTTCATTACATACTATGTATTAAAAAAAAAAAAAGCAGGATTCTTTTATCTGGTATTTATCTTGTGTTTTGACCTACTTTAAGAATAATGTAGTTAGTAGATTCAAAACAAACTGTCCGCTTGTTTGCTATGCATTAAAAGTTCAGCTGATTTCACCATAAATGCTAACTTCTGCAAAGTAACATTGGTGATCAGTAAAATGCTGCACAGGATAAAATGTAGCTTGGCAGAAGTTCCATGAGGGTTTTACTGGATCCAATTCTAATTCTCACAGTCTGATTCAAACTAAAATATTGGCTTTGACAGCTAAAACAATGCCGCAGAACAAAAAGGTTTTGCTGGAAGAGATGGACTTGACCATGGATATTTTAATGAGGGGTCATATCTACCAGAGATAATAATACCCTTTCATGGGTGAGATACCCTTTATTTCATCATGAAAGCTATACTTGAGTATTACATTTGTTCACATTCAGTTGTGGGATCTGAGTGTGCAATACTGCTTTGTTGTTCCCTGAGCTGTGTTTTAACTCACAATAAGGATGTCATGGGGATGGGTGACTTGACATTGACAAGTGGTATCTTGACTTTTAGAAAAAAACTTCTCTGCATGACAAGACCGTCACACTATAAGACTGTAGTCCTTCAATATCTGTCTTACATAGCAAGACACAACACAAACAAAATATTGCACAGGGCAAGGATCAAAAGACTGATGCTTTCTCTGAGACGTTAATAATCTTTTTATTTTTCCACTCTGCATAATTACTTATAAATTAACAGATTTATGAATCACTTAGGGCAGTTTATTTGTACATCACCATATATGTCGACAATGCCACGAGAATATTAAATGCAATAATTCATAACATTATGCTGTGTAGGCTTTTTCAAGTAATTAAATCCCTGATTTAAATCCCACTTAATCAGTAATACAAACAGTGGATTTCATGAGATTTGGGCCAGCCGTGTTTTACAATACTCCTGATATCTCAGTCCTGCACTTAACTTCTTGTTGAATACAGCTGCACCAGATGAAAAATGTTCATTATGAGGGAAGTTTCACCCAAGATTATACCCAGGTGTAAGCACTGTTTTAATAAATAATGAGTTTATGTGGCCACAAAATGTATTAATTTTTATCCAGTCAGAGCAGTCAGCTGGTCTATAAACAAGACATCATGAGTAAAGACGAATGTGCAGTCATTGCAGTACTTTGGACAGAAACAATGGAGTTAGAGATGAATGCAATGTTTCATTTCTTGTTATTATTTTTTTTGTTTGTTTCAAACAAAATAATTGCACATAGAGGTTGGAAATACACTCAGGCATATTCCATAGTTTCTTCACAAATTCTTCTCACATCTGTCGGCCCCAGGGGTGCCAGGGAACATAGTATCAATTTGAATTGGTGAATCAAAGCTAAATCACACTATTTTGTGATGGCTTTGGTAAGGGTAATTTTCTTCATGGTAGTTAGTATGGGGCCACATTTTGGATTTGTGCTGGAAACAGTGTTGATAACACAGGGATCTTTTAGTTATTACTGAGCAGCTTTTATGTAGCTTCAAGGCTTTTTCTGCTTCTTGTACCACCCCACTAGTGAGTAGGTTGAGGTTGCACAAGGAGTTGGGAGGGGACAGAGCTGGGACATCTGGACCCAAATGACCAAAGGGATATCCCACCCCATATGAGGCCATGCTCAGTGTATAAAGCTGAGGGAAAAGAAGGAAGGTGGGACGTTTGGAGTGATGGTGTTTTTCTTCCCAAGTAACTGCTAGACATGGTGGAGCTCTGCTTTCCTAAGGATGACTGAACACCTGACTACTAATGGGAAGTGGTGAATGGATTACTTGCTTTACTTTGCTTGTGTACATAGCTTTTGCTTTGGCTATTGAGGTGCCTTTAGTTCAACCCACAAGTTTCCTCACTTTAACCCTTCCCATTCTCCTGTACTCTTCCTAATCCCACCTTGGAGGTGATGGTAAGTGGCTTGATGGATGAATATGAACTCAAAATTTGAGAATTAGTAATGCCAAACACAATATTCCAGAGATCTGAAAATGGAATGGAGAAGTTCACAAAAGGGAAATTAAAAGAGAAAAGAAATATCCATTGCAGAATTTGCTCATTTTAACATTTGTCTTTTAAGTTTAGTAATTTCAGTAGTATCATGGTGGAAGAATCACATCACTATATCAATAAACAAACACAATAAAAAATAAGTACTATTTACAAACCATTCATCCATGCTACCAGTTCTGGATAACTCTGCAGGTTTTTAAAATGCACTAAAGTTTGATCAGGAATATCATAAACAAATTTTCCTTTAGTTTGTAATTCTGTTCTGAAATCTACATCGGTCTGAAAATCTCATTTCATTTTCTTTATCACTTTGAAATCTTTGAGGCATTCTGACAAAAAAAATGCATTGTTATATTCTATGCTGAATATCAAGTAATGCTTAAATTGTTTCTGTTATCCAAACTGGGGTAAACCCTGATCCCTGGTCCAACTACCTGTAAAATGCTTTTACAGCATTTTTCCCCAGTTTTATTGCCCTAGGAATTAATTCATTAAGTGAAGGCTGGCCATCAGGAGTGAACTAATGTGAGTACAACATGGACAATCATAGGAGCAGGACTGAAAGTTTAGAGATCTGCCTAGAGCACAGGGAGGTTGGTTAATGAAATGCTTTGGCCTACCAATTAGATTCATAACAGAATGTCAATATAATAATGCATAGGACCAGATCCTGTTATTGCATTTTAAAATGAGTATCTACACACCATGTAAAGTACAGAAACAGAGCACTAGATATTTATCTTAATTTAATAGATTTTACTTTAGACAAATTCCTTACAAGAAATCAAGCACATTCTGAATTAGTCATGCCTAGAAGTGTGACATTTATTACCAGTCAAAATACCTCCCATCAAGTTTGTGATACTTACATGTAGTATGAACATGCACATATAGAATCACTAGGTTGGAAAGGACCCACTAGATCATCAAGTCCAATCATTCCTATCAGTCACTAAACCATGCCCCTCAGCACCTTGTCCACCCATCTCTTAAACACCTCCAGGAAAGGCGAGTCAACCACCTCCCTGGGCAGCTTCTGCCAGTGCCCAATGACCCTTTACGTGAAAAATTCTTCCTAACGTCCAGCCTGAACCTCCTCTAGCAGAGCTTGAGTCCGTTCCTTCTTGTCATGTCCCCTGTCACAGCTCCCTCCTCTACATATTTTATATTTTATATTTTATATTTTATATTTTATATTTTATATCTTATATCTTATATCTTATATCTTATATCTTATATCGATCTTATTTAATAATTTAGATTTTATGTTAATTTAATAATTTATTTCATATTTTATATATTAAATATACCAGAAGCCGAGGCACATATCATCATATCCAAGAAAACAAACACATCTGTTATGTATGACACATTACTGCAGGTAGTGGGAAAATGTGGGACACTATTCTCCATTAGCATAAAATTTCATCTTTCCAGATGAAAAAGTATTGCACTTGTATGTCTCCTTTGCAGCATTTTCACGTGTGACCTTTAATATCTTCTAAATATACCTTAGCGCACGGCTAGCTAAGCCAGTAGAGCATGAGACTCTTAATCCCAGGGTTGTGGGTTTGTGCCCCACATTGGATGAAAGCTTTTAGGGATCTAAACAGGCTGGACTGCTGGGCTGAGTCCAGTAGCATGAGGTTTAACATGGATAAATGCCAGGTTCTGCACTTGGGGTACAACAACCCTATGCAGAGCTACAGACTAGGAGAAATCTGTCTAGAAAACTGCCAGGAGGAGAGGGACCTGTAGGGGTTGATTGACAGGCAACTGAACATGAGCCAGCAGTGTGCCCAGGCACCAAAAAAGGCCAATGGAATCCTGGTTTGTATCAGAAACGGTGCAAACAGCAGGTCCAGGGAGGTTATTCTCCCTCTGTACTCTGCACTGGTGAGACCGCTCCTTAAATCCTGTGTTCAGTTCTGAGTTATCTCCCTTAGCTCTGTACAGGCAGGCATAAGATGGAGGCGAAGCAGGAGACCAAAAAAAAAGTGTGTCACAGTATGTAGGAGCTCTGCCCTATGACAGGGACCATAATTTGTTGGAGAATGGAAGAGGAAAACAGTAATAAAGATATGCATAGAGATAAGTAATTTTTTTATAGCTCCTGAGTGCACTAGGAAGGGATTTACACTTGCACTTGAAGGAACAAGACGAATCAGCCTTCTACATTATCTCACATGCTGGTCCATGACAAATTGACCCTCAGACAATTCACAGAATCACAGAATCACTAGGTTGGAAAAGGCCTCCAGGATCATTGAGTCCAAACATTCCTATCAAACACTAAATCATACCCCTGAGCACCTCATCCACCAATCTTTTAAACACCTCCAGGGATGGTGAACCAACCACCTCCCTGGGCAGCCTGTTCCAGTGCCCAGTGACCCTTTCTGTGAAATTTTTTTTCTGATGTCCAGCCTGAACCTGCACTGGTGCAGCTTGAGGCCATTCCTTCTAGTCCTATCACCTGTCACTTGGGAGAAGAGGTCAGCACCCTCCTCTCCACAACCTCCTTTCAGGTAGTAGTAGAGAGCAATGAGGTCTCCTCTCAGCCTCCTCTTCTCCAGGTTAAACAAGCCCAACAAGCCACTCCTTTTGTTCTCCAGGTCCTTCATGAGCTTTGTTACTCTTCTCTGGACTCACTCCAGAGCCTCTACATCCTCCTTGTTGTGAGGGGCCCAGAACTGAACACAGGATTTGAGGAACGGCCTCACCAGTGCTGAGTACAGAGGGAGAATAACTTCTCTGGAACTGTTGGCCACATTGTCTCTGGTCCAAGCCAAGATGCCATTTGCCTTCTTGGCCACCTGGGCCACTGCTGGCTCATATTCAATCATTGTCAACCAACACCCTCAGGTCCTTCTCCTCCAGGCAGCTTTCTAGACAGACTTCTCTTAGTCCATAGCTCTGCATAGGATTGTTGTGCCCCAAGTGCAGGACCCGGCATTTAAACCTCATGCCTTGTTAAACTTCATGTCATTGCTCTCAGCCCATCAATCCAACCTGTTCTGATCTCTTTGCAGAGCCTCCCTACTCTCCAGCAGATTGACACTTGACCCAGCTTAGCGACATCTGCAAACTTGCTAAGGGTGCACTTGATGCCTTCATCCAGGTCATTGATGAAGACATTGAACAGGGCTGGACCCAGCACTGAGCCCTGGGGAACCCCAGTTTTCCACCCAGGAGAGTGTTTGCCTGTCCAGGCCAGAGACAGTCAGTTTCCTAAGCAGAATGCTGTGAGAATTCTGTTGATAATGTCAGAAGTAAAACCTAAAGCTTTTACGAACTGCTTATCAAATTATTTTGTGCCTGTATTCCTCTCTTGTGAGACCCCACTTGAATTATTGCGTTCAGTTCTGGAACCCTCAATATAAGAAGGACATGGGTGTATTGGAACAGGTCCATAGGATGGCTACAAAGGTGATCAGAGGGCTGGAGCACTTCCCTTATGAACACAGGCTGCAAGAGTCAGAGTTGTGAAGCCTGGAAAAGAGAAGATTTTGAGGAGACCTTATGATGACCTTCCAGTACCTGAAGGGAGCCTACAAGAAAGCTGGAGAGGGACTTTTTACTGAGATTTGAGTGATAGGACTAGGGTGAATGGCTATAAATTGGAGAGGGGAAGATTTATACTAGGCATTAGGCAGAAATTCTTCACAGTGAGGGTGGTGAGGCAGTGGCACAGGTTGCCCATGGAAGCTGGTGATGCCCCTTCCTGGAAGTGTTCAAGGCCAGGTTGGATGGGCCTGGAGCAGCCTGCTTTAGTGGGAGGTATACCTGTCTGTGGCAGGGGCATTGGAATTAGGTGATCTTAAAGGTCTCTTCCAACTCAAACCATTCCATGATTCTATGATTCTATGAAACTTCTAGTTTGAAAATGGCATTTTAATTCAAATGTGACTCCTCAAATTAAATCATTTTTTTTAATTAAACTCTTCATTTTGGCATAAAAATATGCCTCGCTTACTCAGAATTGAATCCTCCTCCCCCTCAGTTTATGTTTCATGGTTTCATTTTGACAGACAAAAAGTATTTTTCATTTTCCCCATTCCTACTCCTTTTGCGCTTCTAAAACTACAATGAAAATCTCCTGTGGCAGCTAGTTGGAACTACTATCATGTGTACTGGCTTTACTTGCCATTCCTTTTGTTATACAAAGATTGCATTACCTCTGTTCCACAGATTAAGGCTTAGAGTACACATCGAGGCAATTATTTATGATGTTCCTTAAATCCTTCTCTGAATCACTGCTTTCTAAGAAGAATCTTCTGTTTTTTAAAAACAGTCTTTCTTCTTTGTTTCCAATGATATTTCTTTTTTTACTATATGCAGTGTTGGTAAACATGATCACAAGAACTGTTGGTTAATGGTTTATAATATGACTTTTCTAGCTTTCTTCTTTTCTATCATTTCAGGAATAAACAAAGTATTTTAGTTAACTAATGTTTCTGCAATAATGAGAGTTATACATAATGCTAAATAAGAAATAATCACTATTAGTTTTTTACACATGAACTAAGTGCCCTCATACTGTTGGACCGTTGGTGCCAACTAATGCTCCCCTACAAGAAACTGTTCTGAAACTCAACCAGGTCTGGTTACCTAAAGCAAAAATCTTCCTTTAATACAGCAAAAAAGAAATTGTAAAACTGCATACCATCAGTCCATTTCAAGTGTAAAAGTATCACAACTTTTAGTAAAGAACTATTAGAGCAGTCAGCCCAGACAGTGCTGACAGCCCAGACATTAGAAGCTGATGGAAAGGTGATACTTGCTGGGGCTGAGTAAAACTTCCATTGAGGAAACTTCTAGATAGAAATTTGAAAATGTGTTCTTATCCTCAAGTCTGAGCAAGAAAAGATAATTGTGAAAATATTGTCAGTACTATAATGTCTTGTAGAGGACTGCTGCTTTTCTGCATTGAGGCATAATAAATAGATTAGGAAAGGAGTATTGTGTAGGCATCCTCATGCACTCCAGAAGCCTTGTTGAAGTAGAAGATAACACTGTCCATGAGAATCTTTGAGATGGGTGCAAGAGCCACAGTAAATTGGACTACCTTCAAATGACATCAAATGAGTTGTCAGAGTAAACATGGTTTGGATGCAAGATGAGGTTATAGTAAGATTCATTACAGAACACAAGATGATTGCAGTTGCACCCTCCTCCTCCAGTAATTACATTGTCATCCTCCACTATTATTCTTTCCTGGTGCCAAGTGCAACACCTGGGCTGTCACTTTCCAACCTCTTTTGGATTTTACTTTTTTTTTGTAAGGGAGGACAGTCTGACAACTCTGCAGAGTTTTGCTAAACTCTTCTTAGAAGGTAATACCTTGTTCCTATTAGATCCATTTTTAGTCTTCATTTCTGAACACTTACCTAGCACTCTGAGGACAATGCGGCTCTACAGATCAGCACAATGTGCTTGACATAGTGCATTCACCAAACTATATGATGGGAAATGGTGCTCTTGTGAGAGGTGTTCTCAGTCTTTACTGCTGGACAGTTAAATGGAGAGTTCTGCTTAGTGGGTCACTTTGTTTTCCTCCCTGCAGACTGCATAGACAATGAGGAATTGTTTTCAGGAAGTGACAGGAAAGTAAAAAAGCTATTACCACAATAAACACTCAATAGCAGACTCTTCTTTTTAAACAGTCATTTGGGTTAGGGACAGAGTGACATCCACTTAAGTCCTGCTCTTTTCTATTAGCAAAAGGAGTTCCGAGCCTTTAACAGAAACCATATGGATCACTACTAGTGGATTTCTGAAGACTACATGAATTTATAATCCAACACAGTTTGCAACTAAACCCCAGTTGCACCAGTTAAGAATAAAGACAGACATTCAAATATACACAGACACTCCTGCCCTTTGATCTTATTAAAACAGTGCAGAACTGGGAATTAACCATGGGTCTGCCAGCTAGAGTAAACTAGCAGCTCGTTCTTAACCCGAAGATGTGCTTGGATGTTGAATATCTCCTCTGTTCTCTCAAGCTGTATCCTGTTCTCCAGTAAAAGCCACACATTCTTTGCAACCCTCTGCAACACTGAATAAGAGGAAAGGCTTTTAGTGTGGCTATCCACTTGGCATAAGTTAGTCTTTTCTGTCTCTTCTCTAAGCCAAACTAGTTCAACAATTCTCCTGCCACAAGGGAAGTTTGCAAGTCACCTCCAAACCGGTCTTATTCATCTACTTTGTCTGTAAATAAATCCACAAATTTCGCAAATTTGCTCTGTGCCTCAGAACACATATTGGTGTTTCTGTATTGGTTAAATATCTTGTTCCCATTTACATCACTGTGAATCAGTAAAATCAAGGACTATATATACTGTCTGTCACTGAGTACAGAATTTAGATGTGTAGCAGATGTAATATTGTTAGAGCAATCTACTTATGATAAACTTTCAGGGCAATAAAGCCATTTTAAGTACTACTTTAGAGGAGGAATGAAAGAAAATTAACTTAGATTCTGCAACAGCAACACCAAGAATTACCAGGAAACAAGATTAAATTCTTCTGCATTGCCAAAGCAAAAAGATAGTGGGTTGATTGATTTTGACTTATCTAAGTAATAACAAGTAAGTAAGCAAGTTTTGTAATAATCCGCTGCAGTTTATGGGAAACTATGACAGAAGTAGTACAATTGAGGTGCATTCCAGCACCTACACGACGTTTGGTATGGTTAACATCAAAGAAGAACCACCACTCAGAAAGCTATGGGTTCTTTTCAAGAACTCTCTTCATTATATAAGAAAGCTTGTAAACAAATCAGAAGAACTTGAAGGAAACCTTGGAAGTTTTTAAGGCCAAAGATCTTTCTTTGTAGGACAGAGTCCTATATAGCCCCTTGTGCCCAAACCAGAAGGTGTTGGAGAACCCACTATGGTCCAAAATAACTACAAAACCAGTGAGATTTAGCAACTAGCTCTTCAGAAGGGAACAAAGAAAAACAAATAACAAGAAAAAAATGTTGATATGCTCCTGGAAGTAAATTTGGAGACAAAATGTATATAGTGTTCTAATTATGCACCATATATAATATGAATTTAAGAGCTCACATGTACATAAACCAATATATCCCCAAGAACACAATAAAAACCAACTCACAAACAAAAGTCACCCAAAGCCACAAATCTGGTCTAAAATTTACAAAATGAAAGTATCTCCTGAATTTTCTATATCTTTTAATGTCAACAAACTTGTTTTATGTGCATTTATCTATTTATCTTCTCATTTTTCTCGGGAAAAGGACAGGCATATCAACAGAGGTGGATATGTTCAGATCCCAGGTCATGCTTGTCATAGAACACAGGTTTTCTTCATAGATGGTGATTTTTTTACAGGGCAAAGATATAAGCTATGCCAAAAGAAAACTGGACTCTAACATGACTCCAAGGTGAGAAATAAAGATGACAGATATTTTATATAATTTAAAAAATATTTTTAAAAGTCTTTACGTAACACTTTTACTCCTGTCTTATAGCTTTCAATTTCACTCTTTCCTTTTATCAGTAGCATTTTTTGACAGTCATTCCAAGACTATATTCCATAAGGTTGTTGTGTACTTCCCCTTTGAAAAATACTTTGCTTTGAAGTGTCGCTTTCAAACATATTGTTCTTATAACTCCAGCTCCAATTTACTATTTAAGCTGTTATACTAAGCTAGTCTTCTAAAATATAAATAGGACTGTTCTTATTCAGTTTTTAAGGATTTTGATTAAGTTGTGGTTATCACTTGCCTTTAAATTAAAATAAGAAAAAGGTTTTGTTTTGTTCCATTTCTTTTACAGAAAAAACGAAAACCAACAAAAATAATAAATCCTGAAAATATTTTAGTTTTTAAATCAGTTCTTAAGTAATGAAAATGTCAACAAATGCAATTAATAGGTTAAAGTTTGGACTTATGGACTAAACCTTATAGAATCACAGACTAAAGTTCTGATATCTCTGATCTTTTTATAATGTCTCTCTCTTTTTCATAGAGAGGGTATGGTTACTCAAGAGTATGCCTTTCAGAAAGAACTGAATAATTTAGGAGAGTAAGTCCCACTGCAAAGATAAAGTGGTCCTAAAGTAAAGAGTCTGAAAGCCTGTAAGAGAGACTTTGTAGAGGTTCAGTTTCTTTTTGCCTATGACTAGATTTTGAACTTGAAATTGAAGTGCTCTGAAATAAAGACAAATGAAACATCTGAGGGAATACCTTCTCCTGACAATGCCTTTGGGAGTATGTACTCTCATGAAACACAACCTTGGCTTGGCTGCCTACCCACATTCAATGGCTGCACTGGCAAGATGAGGCTATAACTTTTAGGGATGCTCAGACTTGACAAAACCTAAGTATCTTCCAAGACCACAACTTCAGAGTAGCCGAAAAAGGAAAATGGTTTTTAAGGAGGAACAAAAGTACTACTAAGAGGAACAGGAACTATGGGGAAGGGGATAATTATAGGGAGATGGAAAATGGCAGGAAAAACTAGACAGGAAATATGAGAAGTGTAGAAAAAAAGGGATTGTGCCTTAGGCAGCCTGATCTAGTGGGATGTGCCTCTGCCCATGGCAGAGTTGTGGAACGAGATGATCTTTAAGGTTCCTCCCAACCCAAACTATTCTATGATTCTATGGCAGCAGAAGCAGGAAAAGGAATAAAATCAAAGACATTAGGGAGAAGGAAACAGAGAGAAGCTGGGAAAAGAAAAGGGATGGTTCTGCTTTTGAAAGTATTGAGTGTTAATGGATGTGTCTTTCTGGAAAGCTAATGAAGTTAGTAAAGATGAGACATAAGGCAAAAGTAGTTACAGAGGAATTGTCTTTGTTGAAATCAGCTAAGGAGCAACTCCTCTTGGCCTTTAAAAGCTGAGAGTAGTTCCCCCATGGGATGTAATATAAAATTGCTGAAATCCTTTCATCCATATGGAACTACCTTTGTAGGACCGTAAACAGTCCTGGCTAAAATAATGGGCCAGGAAGAACTGTACCAAAGTCAACAGGGACAAATGCAATGTCCTGTCCTCGGTGGAAAGAGTGGAAGGAGTTCATGTTTGAGACCTACAGCTCAGGAAAGACCTGGATAAATCAGGGTGAGACAAAGTGAGGTCCCAATGATGGCTGGAGCTGGAGTACCTCCTTAGTAAGTAGAGGCTGTGGGACTGTGCTTGAGTCAGACTGAGCAGAGGGGATTGTGAGCAGACCCAGTGCCTCAGGGAAGGGGATCAAGAAGACAGTGATGGGCCCTTCATAGCAATGTGAGTAACTGGGACTTTTAAGACTTCAATTAATGAGTAAGAGACCATCATCTCCACACCTTGTGGAATAAATTTTTTCCCATGACAATGTCATTTTTATTAAACTATAAGCCTCACAGATTGTAACTCTCGGGAAAGTTTTGCAAGAACATTGATGGAAGAGTAGACTGTGTGCTATGTACTGTAATTTACTTAAACACTTAAAAATATGCAATAGAAACTAATTCTATACTTACCCATGAATATTCAAGACATTCAGGACATGATTTTCAGTTGTATGGCCAGCAAACAAAAAGGTTTCACCTTCAAAGAACTGCCATGTACATTTTGCAGGACAGTCCAGGCAGTAGTAAACAATAGCACATGGAAATCCTACCTTTCATTATTTTCCAGAATATGTCATTAAAACCCCAGTTTGTTAGCCGCTGTGGTGAGTAGAGCAACACTGCACATGATGTTTAGCATGAGAAACACAGAGTTCTTTATCTGTATGTTGCACAGCACTTCTGGCAAACATCATTATTTTCTATTGCTATTAGGACTTCCGTGTTTGTCCTGATTCACTTCCACTAAATATCAACAGAAGGAGAAGGAGGTAGGAGTGACCTGTCTTACTTTTAATGGCGGATTATGCATTTTCACAAAGAGCCTTATACAAAGGCCTTTGTCTAAAGTGAATTAAAAGGTTTTTACTCACTTTGGTGGTAGTTGTTTCAGGTCCTAAAAAGAATAAATGCCTGATGAAAAGCCTGTGCTCTTGTCGTATTTAGAAAAGTCATTAATAGCAAAGTTAGAAGGAGATCAAAGGGCTACGGTGGGTAATTAGAAAAGTTAGGGAAATTGCTTCTTATAAAACAAAACCCGTACAAGAAAGGAAAAAAGAAAGCTGCAAGCTGCTGTTCTCCTAAACGAAAATATGTTTCTTATTTCTGTTGCAAAACAGTCTGAGAAAATAGACTATAATTTGTTTCTCTCTGCTACTTTAGCCATTCATGGTAAAATTCATTTATGCCAATATGAAGCAGTAAGAGTGACCTAGACAGATGACTGCTTACTTCCTTTTTAATTAGGAGAGCAACAGTGAGAGCCCATTTCACTGCAGGCAAAGAATTAGAGGATTAGGTTCATTTGTTGCACTTCTACTTTGGACTCCATGTGGTCCCCATCTGGAGCTGTCAGAAGAGGAGCACTTGACAACACATGCTTGCCAGCTTGTTTTCACTGACATGACTCTCTGGGCCTGAAGTAGCACCACAAATCCTTCCCAGGCTTCCTGGCTGACTTGAGCCCAGCCCTGTGGTGGGTCTTTGCTGCAGCCTGCCTTGAAACCCTCCACACCAATGCCCATCCTTACTGCAGGCATTCTTCAGGTTTCCTGTTAAAGTTGAAAGGGGAGGTATCTGCCAGCAGGAAGGATCCTTTCATTTGCAGAATGGTCTTTTATTTTGGATTCTGCACAGCAAGTAACTTTCATCAGTGTGGGCTGAAGGGGTCTGCAGTGAAAACCAGACTGCAAAATGAGATGCTCATAGCATATTCCCTAGGGTCCCACTCATTGTCCCCTGTGGCTGCCTCTTCAGCCAGGGTATCCAGGAACTGCATCTACAGTTGCCCTGAAATACCATATGGGGATGTATGACCAAAACACCAGCTGCCATTTACTGGGGACTCCCACTACCAAAGGAGGAATTATTGTCCTGCTGCAGGAAACTGTATGAACCCAAGGCAGTGTGAGAAAATAATGTGAGGTCTAGTTAATAGGCATGGTCTGGAGACGAGGCAGTCATGCAGGATCAGGTACATGGCACACAGGGAAGATAACAGATGGCATGAATACCCACCTTTTTTCTTCCTCAAGGGTATCATACTGATGGGAGACATGCCAAAATTTTCTGAAGTCTCAAAGCCTGATTGAAAGCAACTATCTTCAGTCTGTTTAAATCACAGTGGCTTCTTCAGCTTCAGAAGACTCCCCACATTTGCTTCACCTCATAACTTTAAACCAAGGAGAGATGCAACATCCACAAGTCAAGAGTGATATTTCTCTGCTTCTACAACCAAGACAATTAAAACTCTGGTGTCGGGGTGCTATAACTTGTCTATATCTTATTTCATACCAGCATGTGGTAGTGCATCCCCTAGGGAAGGAAAAATCATCAGGCTTCCAGTCTCTTAGACCATGTTGATGTCAGTGACTTATTTTTCCTGCCATTTAAAAAAAATGTTTATTTTTATCAGTTTATGAAATTTGAATTTGCACACAACTGTGTGGTTCCACCTGATCTTGCTCTCTGCAAGGCAGGTAAGGCAGGTTCAGGCCTCAAGATCTGGCCAAGAGAGGCATAAAGACCTGCAGAAGAAGAAAGTTCTCATACTGTAGGTGGCACTCTCTGATCCAACTCAGCTGGAGATCAAGAGCTGAGCTCTGTTAGACATCACAATGCAGTTGGAGGTGTTGTCTTTCCTCAGAGATATAACGCAGAGATTCAGGCAAATTGCCATCATTAAAAATGCCATAGACCTTTCCCTGCAGCAGTTGGAGTGTTACCTCCAGTGTTCAAGCCAAATTTTGATTTGAGTAATTAACATGCTACTTGCCTAGAATTATCCTGGTGATTTCAACGAGATAAGGCAATTTAAGATTTTCTGGTCCCTACCATGTTCTTCTGTGCTGCTGTTATGCATGTGTTATATTTCACCTTGAGGTGATTGTACAGCAGCTGTTGACATAGTAATTCTACATGTACAACATGTATAAGGGTGTTGGTGAAGTTTTTAAAGCATGTTGAGCACTTTCTGGATTAAAAGCAAGATGTGTATGCAATTGTGTTGTAATTACATTATGAACATCTTCTTCCCAATATGCCGTTGCAGAACCGTTAGCCTTAATGTGAGTTGCATACATGCATCAGAAAATTACTCTAAATTCTCTCAAGGCATAATAGCTTCATCAGAAAAAATATCAGTTAACAAAAAAAAGCTCTACTCATGTGCATTTATCAAAGAAAAGCTTCAGCTATTTTGCTCAGTATAGCAACTTCAAAGACTTTCAAAAAAGATTCATTCAGATACTACAAACCAGCCTCACTGAGGATGAATGCTGGGTAAACACTGAAAGAGAAAATATAAGATAAACACACAGGAGGTTTTACAAAGAGAGAACACGTTTTGCTTTTCCCACTGCCCTACATGGGTTTAAGTGCCTGACCATGAACCCCCAATTATGTTATTGTTGAAGTGCCTTTGAAGCCCTATGCAAGCTCTTATATTCCGAGGAGTCACAGGAAAGGATGTTGCTGTTGGTTTTATGCAGTTCACCAGTTCTTAATGGACTTCACATGGTCTCCATTTTTTCAAAGGACTCTCTCTTATAACAGACAGAGAGTGGTTCTCTCTTCCCTGCAAATTCTTCATAACAAATTTATCTTTTTCTCCCTCTCCAAAACCATATGCAAGCAAATCCTTACAATTCTGCAAAGGCATGTGAAGCAGTAACTTCAATTCACTATTACTTCATGCAGCAATAGTTCAAGTATAAAAATTAACTTCAGAACCACTACATAACTCTGTCCTTCTATATCCCATCCAGATCAAGCATAGAATTCATACTTGACGCTAAATGCAGGAAAGCATCCTCAGTGACTTCATTGAAACACCACCAGACTGCAATATGGTCATGCTTAATGGCACTTATTCCTGCTTTGGTATCTCCTAGTAGTGTATGTTACACATCATCAGAAGCCATGCCCAGGCCCGATCTTTGGATCCAATTTGTAGTGATCCCAAGGAAAGCACAGAACCATGAGCTTAACAGGGCTGATGAACAGAACAATCTGGTCTCTTTGGATTCTTAGTTTAAATCTCTTTGGTTTTTGTTTTGTTTTTTTTAAAAAAAATCTGTGTATTGGATGAATTAACTATTAACTTGGACTTGATTGTGAGTAGTAAAAAAACCCCAAAAAACTGGGTGGTGAAGGGGCTGGAGAACAGACCCTATGAGGAGCGACTGAGAGAGCTGGGGTTGTTTAGCCTGGAGAAGAGGAGGCTGAGAGGAGACCTCATTGCTCTCTACAAGTACCTGAAAGGTGGTTGTGGAGAGGAGGGAGCTGGCCTCTTCTCCCAGGTGACAGGGGACATGGCCTCAAGCTCCGCCAGGGGAGATTTAGGCTGGAGATTAGGAGGAGGTTTTTCACACAGAGGGTCATTGGGCATTGGAATAGGCTGCCCAGGGAGGTGGTTGATTCACCTTCCCTGGAGGTGTTTAAAACACGGGTGGATGAGGTCTTGAGGGACTTGGTTTAGTGTTAGATAGGAATGGTTGGACTAGAAGATCCGATGGGTCCCTTCTAACCTGGTTGTTCTGTGATTCTGTGAACTATGACTAGTCCTTAAGTATTTCAAAATACGATACTATTCACGCAATCCTGCTGTGAAAGTAGGTAAGCTACAGCCTTTTTTTATAGCTGTACATGTGACATGAGCCAACAAATGTCTTGGCTTCTTGTGGCTACACTTTAAAAAAGAAAATAGACTTATTATCTTCTTATCAGGTACTTCTTCTAGAACTAGCTACTCACTTTGCTTGAGTGAGATCAGCTTCTGCAAATCAAAGCCTGATACATTCATCTGAACCTCATGTTGCAACTGGGCAGGATTCTAAGCTGTCCATGCTTGCGGTATTGTACAGATAAAGTAAATTTTGACTGGTTGGGGTTGGAGGTGAATAAATTCAGAAAGAAAATGAAAATTTTCATCTTACCCCCAAGTATCATAGAATCATAGAATGCCAACTTGGAAAGGACTTCAAGGATCATCTCATTTTAAGTGACATATAGTTTAAGTGAGATAGCCCAACACCCTGTCAAAGTCAGCCTTAGGAATGTCCAGTGTAGAGGAATCTACCACTTCCCTGGGGAGATTCTTCCAATATTCAATTGCTCTTGTGGTGAAAAATTTTCTTCTGGAATCCAATTGGAATCTCCCAAGGAATAGCTTATATCCATAACCCTTGTCTTTTTCATGTAAGAAGTAATTCACATGGTTGAAGAAATGCATGAAAACTGGGATTTTTTTTATTCAGGGTGATGCATTTTTATTATTTTTATTTCCTGACAGCTAGAGATTGTAGTTCATATAACATTGTCAAAATAGTTCACATGCTATCTAACTGCAAAATAATGCAATTTTATGTACCAATAATCTTTAAGGAAAACAACACACATTCTGAAATGAATACAAATGTGGATTTGAAGGGATTAAAAGCAAGATGTGTATGCCAAGTTATTCGTAGTAGTATCCATTGAATCTAAACATTACCAGCCAGCTTTGATTTTCACCAGCACACTTGGAATAAGTTAAGTAGTCAAAAGAAGACCAATGTAACCAGACATTCACAGTGCCAGTCTTCCTCCTGATGCTGTTGCTCAAAATACTGAGCACAGGCTTATCACAAGGAGTCAGTATCCACCAAATCACTGATGTTTCAGGTAGCTTTCAGGTATTTGCACGCTGAGGACTTTCAGCCTAGGCAATCAGGCTATACTTTGACTGAAGTGAACCCCCTGAATCTGTATCATTTAGATATTCAGGTGGTCTCAGTAACAACTGTTTTGATTTATTGTCCCAAATGCAGAGCTCCTGGAGAGCAGGTCCTGGTTCTGCCTTTTCTTAAAGTGTAGAAAGACAACAAGAGGATCTCCAAAGGAGTTGAAGAAGCTGAGATATGAAGTTCTGACACAGAGGGTCCAAGTTGTAGCAAACTTAGTGGCATGTAAATCTTCAGTGCAAGTAGAAACTCTACTACGGGGCTACTACGATTCCTCTGGTAACCATAACATTTCTCAGGAACCATTTATAGTTTATATGTGAAACTCAGACACAGTGCTAATTCACAAAGATTGTTGCATGCAGACTACCAGCATTTTCTCCTCAAGCAGACAACACCACAGGCATCTCAAACACTCGAAAGGTATGTTATTTTTTCAATATGTTCAGATATTTTCTAAGCGTATATTCTTTCCCACATAAGACAGCTATGTCACTGGGCAATCTCGATACACACATTGTATAAGAAGCATGTTAACTTCTTAATGTCTTTTATTTTACTGCTTGATTTCTGAAAACTTGTTACTGAAATAGTCTTCTCTAGAACTGTCTGTGCAGAGAAATGCTGATTTCCTGATCTGCAGCCAGGCTGGCTGACTGCCCGTTTCTAAGTAGGGAGACTAAAGTGGATCTTTCAAACTTAAATTTAAATTTAAATACTCTTTTAGTTGCGTAGGGATGAGATCACTTCCTCAGTTAATAACTACCAGGGATGCTGGTTTACATTGCTCAGTGGAAAAAAGAATAAAAATTGTAGACAGCATTAACTGCATAGATTTCTCAGAATTTCCTATTTTATTCTGATATGATTTAAAAAAAAGAAAAAATGTTCCATGACTGGCTAGCATGCTATTTGTTTCAAATGACTCCAATGTAAAGTAATAATTCACATTATAAGAAAAGCAAGTATAAATGACATTTCATCTATTGTTAGTCACTGACTGATTTCTTCTCTTTGTATTAATTCACATAATAAATTTATGTAGCAGTCTTTCAGTTAGCAGAATTTAGATGCAGGGTATTGCCATCCAAGAAGAGGACCCAGGCAGATCGTGAAGATATTTTACTTCAGAGAGTAAAGATAGCTTTAAAAGAACTAAGTTGGATACCTTCATGCAAAAACTCACTATATGGCTTCAGCCTATCCTGCCTTTCACTGTAATAACACCTACTATCTGTATTCCATCATTCAAATCTAGGTGAGAAATATTTTTCAGCTATCACCCTTCAAAAATACCCCACAACATTCTGTAAGAAATTCGTATTTTTTGAGAATGTTTCACAAAGTTCCCTGCTACTTTTACCCACAATAATAATATGCAAAGTGTATTCATATCTAGGCAGTTCACTGGTAAAAAGCTGCATGAAGTGAGTTTCAGACTGGACATTAGGAAACATTTCTTTACCAACGGTATAGTCAAACATTGGAATAAAGGCCTCCTAGAAAAGTGGTCAACCCGCCAAATCTGCCAGTGTTTAAGAGGCATTTGGACATTGTTCTCAATATTATGTTTTAACTTGGTCAACCCTGAACTGGCCGAGCAGTTGGACTAGATGGTCATTATGGGACCCTTCCAATTGAAATATTCTATTCTGTTCTGTTGTTTTCTGTTCTATGCTACTCTATTCTATTTACTTTTTCTCAGAAGACTAAACAGTGTTTTAGTCTATCAATTAGATCCTTCTTCCTGACCTCTGCCTTTAGAGAGAAAATATTGGTTGTGCAGAAAGGTGGAATCAACACAAAGGAAGAATAAACATTTCAGAAATAAATGAACAAATGGAAAGCTCTATGGTATGAATTTAACCATAAAAACGGTATTCTTTCCTCATTTATGAAACCAAACTTTTTATTCTTTTTTTTAATTGTTAATTTTCAGCTCCTTCATCCTACAGTTGCAGCTTATTTTATTGTAATTTGAAGGAAAGATATAATAGCAGCCAAGAAAGGAAGTCTACCTTACCAACATGTCTCTGTATCTCATCTGTGCGAGTCCATGAAGCTTAGTTTGCCTTTAAAGGGAAATTAGAAGCTACTAACATCTTTGCAAATTGGATAAATGTTGCATTACAGTGGCATGCAACACCTGATAGAGTCCCAATCTATTCTGAACCTCAATAACAGCCTCAGAAAAATTCAAATACCCTTAGTAGGCACAAACTCACATTCCACACTCAGGTTCAGATTTCTAAAGTATTACAGGACTCTTTTCCCCCCCTTCCATTCTTTTTCTTCCTTGAAAGCAGAACTAACATCACCCTAGCAAAATAAGAACCCTGTCCTTCCAGTCTAAGTTCCATCCTTCAGTTCCTTTGAGGAGGGAGCCCTTGTGAAGATGAATAGATTCTTAATATAGAAGAAATTCCTGTGTGAGTATAGATGGCTCACTGGAGCAACATTTGTAGAGTTAGGCTCTAGAGCATCTTCTTCCTAGGGCTGAAACTATTGAAACTTTTTGAAATTGTTCGGGTTGTGCATGCCTGCAAGTTAATTATGAATTTTTTCTTTTATGTGATTGTAGTTTTAGTTTGATTTTTATTTTTTTTGTCTTCTCCTGAGGTAATACATACAGACGTAGTTAAATCAGCTCAGACTGTATCAGTACATACCTCTAATTCATTCTCGCAATGTGGCCTTGCCAGCCATTTACAAACTCTCTGAATGATGACTTGGCTCTTCTCTGGTTCCCTGAGAAAAAAACGCCAAGACTTCAAGTCAGTGCAACATGGGCATGTCAGTATCATACACACCATTTTCTGTTTAGAGGAAACATCTACTTCCAAAAATCTAGCAAATTAGTTCTCAGCACAGAGTTATCCTATTATTGCTTCTATCACAGTAAAGTACTATTTGATCACAGTGACTTCTCATCTCAGTGTGACATCTGCAGCATAGGACTCTTTGAAGTCTCCTGGATCAGGTGAAGGGAATCTCTGCAATTCTATGCCTCTGTGAACCTCTTCTGTCAGGGAAAACACCCTGAACAATAGTCAGTTATCTTTTGTTCAGAATGACTGCTAAGTCTCCTACAAATCTTACTACTGTAAATGGCAGAAGTCAGTAGGTGCACCTCACAAAAAGCAGCTGAGACATTCAGTCCTTGGAAGAAATCTTGATTCTGATGAAAATGTGGGGAGATTTGCCATTGACTTTCCAGGGGAAAGGTTGTATCCCTATGGTTTATCACTGTCTTTATCTGAAGTTAACACGTGTCCAATGAGTCTGAATGGATTTTATCTGCCTGTTTTCCAGTAAATGCCTGTTTGTTTGGAGAATGCAATTGGCTATCTTGGTGATCACTTGCTGTAAGCAATGCTGCAGAAATTTACAGAACCTTTCTGTCACACAGAAATTTACAAAACCTTTCACCTCTGCGGAGGTGCAGACATGTTGTATGGCTACACTATTCAGAGGGTCTTTGAAAGTTCAGAAGTTCTATTTTTATTAGCTGTTAAAAGCTCCAGTAAGTGAGAAATGTATCTGCTCTGAGATAACACAAATATAGCACACTAGCAAATGATTAACAGGATTTTAACAACACTTGAAAAAAGTCACAGCAAAATCTTTTTCCATGCTTACTAATTCTCAAATAACTTTGCTCTCAGAGAAACTGGGATCAGTCCTGCAAACACTTACCCATCACCCATTGCAGCCCTAGAGTGTGTGCATAGTGCAAGCCCAAAAAGCCTGCTAAGCACACGAGTATTGTTCCTGGACTTTAAAGTCAACCAGCCGCCTGAGTGCTTTGCTGGAGGAAGGCCAGAGCAACCAGCATCTTGGAGAATTAAACTCCTAAGCTCAGTAGTAAGAGTTTTAAGGGATGGGCCTCTAATTCCTAAAAATAAACCCAGTTCTGATCCTAAAAGCAGTCTAAACAAATCTTCTGTAGCCATCTTATGTCTCTTTTAAACAAATTACTACATAAACAACCAGACAGTGCAATTTGATAGGGTGAAATCAGCAACCACTGTGTTCACAAAGTAATATTTAATTCATACAAGTACCTTCACTGAAGGCAAAGTCTATTTCAGTGAGCAGTGTTTTAATAAATTGACAAGAGACCTTCTGGATCTTCTCTTTAGTGAAAAGTAAATACTTAATAGCATTGGTCTAAAAAAGTCTTCTTGAACCAGGAGCTGCATTCCACATCAGTATGCCAGCTCAGATGAGAAGTGGTCTTTTGAAGAGAAATTCTCATCTGTCTCCCTATCTTGTGCTTTGATCACACACATTAAGGTGTACATGAATAGGATTACTTTTGGATGAAACTAAATGGATGGTTGCATTCCAGGAGCACCTGGAATGTACCTTAGTCACAAACAAGCAGTTGGCAACCAATCCACAAGACCACACTGGAGCTTGTCTGAAATAGTTGTAATTTAAAACTACAGAAATGTGTGGAGTGGAGGTATTGGACCCGGAGTATGACCTGTTTCACCCTGTAGATGCACTTCTATTGGTCCTCACAAGTTGCTAATGTGAGTGTAGACACAGGGTCCAGCACACAGGTAGTGGTGGTAATTTTGGCACATAAGCACTTTCACAGAAGTCAATATATCACAGAGCTTAGGAATGTCATTACCTACCTGTGATCTCATGGCTTAGACACATTCTCAGAGGCCCTATTGCAATTTGATGTATTTTTGTCAAATTCATTTTAGCTCCCTCAGATTAGATCCCCTCAGTGATAATCTTCTACTATTCTTGGTCCCACCTTGCCCCATCATTAATTTTTAATTAAAACATTTTCATGAATTATTACTTCAGGGCCTTTGTTGTTTCCTGAGGTTAAACCTTTTACCTAAAATCTTTATTACAATATTGCAAAATCATTTCCTTTCATTAGTATAGGTTCTTGCATGGAATACCTGTTACTGTGGAAAGTGAGAGTAGCTGATCCTGTTACTCTATGCAAAACCATATTATACTGATTGTTACCCTCTAATTCGACAAGACAGAAATACACTGCTGAGTGTAGATCATGCCTTTCTGTTGATACTCAGTTGAGTCTGTTGTCACCAGTTGTATCTCCGTTGCAGTTAGACTTTATCTCTCACAGTGTCTTTCACCAGACTACACATGCTAAAGCAGACTGATACCCATTAGGATGCAAGAAGAAATAAGACTAACTCAGCTTAGCCTTTATATTCTGCTAGTGTGCATTTTAGGACAGGCATTTACAGCTGAGTATTATCTAAAGGGAAAATGGGGATTAGGGAGAAATAATAACCACTAGAGAAAGACTATGCTCTTTCATAACATAAATATATTACAGCCTTATGTAGGGAAAAGGATGGTCAGAGAAAACTTAAGCTGGTATATTACCACTACAAATTTGGAACTGGACCTCATGTACAAAGCTTTTTTTTTTTTTTTAGATGTAGGCTTTGAGAAGGAACAAAAGCAAATTGCAACTGCCATCTATAATGGCACCATCTGGTGGTCCCTGTGTCACATCCCTTCTGAAGTCCTCTGCTTGCCTGGAGCAGAAACACTGCTGAGCCACCTCAGCTTCCCTTTGAAACCCAATGCCTCAGTAGAACGAGCAGCTCCTGCAGCTACACACTAGGTCTGCATCTACTATGAAGAAAGAGGACAGAACAATGATATGATTGTGCATTCAAGTAATTTCTGTGCCTGTCTGTGGCCAGGACTGCTGAGGCAAGCAGCAAACAAATCACTCTCCCAGACCAGCAGAGAGGAAGGTACTAAAAAGCACCATCTAAACAGTTAAATAAAACTAAATGCTGTAAGTACAGCTTGTGGCAATTTATAATTGCAATTTCCACATGGCACAAAATGCAAATGTAAAAAATACTGAGGACCCCTTTCTAATACTTTTCAAAGTAAAATTGGAAACATATTTCTGTGTAAGAAGTCACTAGGCACAACTTCTTGGGGAATAATGGTCAATGTTTTATGGGATTGCTTGTTAAAGTTGCTTCTAAATGGGAAGGACCCCAGGGAAGCTGGCATGAACAGTAAACATTCAAAGGAATAATTTGTGGTGACAAGTGATTCCTTCAGTATTTGTTTAACATTTAAAATTTGTCTGAATGAAAAAGGAGGCCAAAGACTGACTAGGTCTGTGATTTGCTTCTGACTGTCTGCCTCTGTTCATCATGGGTTTCTCCAGGTTAAGCAAGCCCTTGGGATGCTGGCAGGAGATAGCCCAGCTAATTCTTGGAAGCCATAAAGACAATGTTATTTATTCATTGTCCTGTGTGGTTAACTGTGCTCATGCTGATCTCATAATGCATGCCACAGTTTGGGTCACTTCCCTTCCCCTACTGAAAAATATAGGAACAATTTCTGTTTCTTAAATGTATTTCATGAATTGCATTTTCCAAACTATAGTAAAGACCCAGAACTCTGGGCTGCACTCAGGAAGATGTTCCTGCAAAACACAATAGGTATATAATAAAATATTATGCTACAATCTTCCTGTACATCCCCTGTACCCATGTCTGCGCTTGCCCCACTGTACTATACCATACAGTTACAGCACTGAGACCATTTTGTGACCAGCATAAGGAGCCTACAGCATAATAAGCTGTTAATCAAAGATGAAAACTAGTTTAACCCAGATTTTGTAGTGAACCCATCAATTAATTTTAACATGAAGGGTTTTGGCATGTTTACAAGCTTCATATTCTATCTCCATTTTCAAATCCATACAGGACAGTCCTATATCCCTCAGGCCAGCCTTGTCTCTACCACCTTGCAGTTGTTAAGAGCGGGAAGATTTTAGTGCAGTCTTTCAAATATATGGCATTTCTTCTTCCAATGCCAAGCAGTATTTGATGAAAAGACAAACTATACATGACAATTACTATTTCTTCAGTGAATATACCCTCGGACTGATTCATAGTGACACCCTCTACAGAAACTTTGCTTTGTTTGAAGTTTTGAATGGGTACATTTCAATCAAATTAAGATAAATAAAACCCAGACATACCAAAAGCAAATACAAAAAGGTTTCCACAAGGCCAAATGAATTTCATTTTGAACTTGAAATTAATAGGTAGAGTAGAGATTTATCAGTGTTCCCCCAGATATATTTTCCCCTGAGTAAGTTATCATTTTCTAAAGCATTGACAGGTCTAGGGTTTTAACTAACAGAGATTGTTTTTCATATGACTAGTATTTTCCAAAAGTTTTCTGGTTCCAAATAACTTAAATAACATTCTCTGCGTGTTGACTTTCAAGTCTATTTGTCTACCTTTCCTTTTCCAGATTATTTCCCTATTTTAAGTCATTCAGTCATTATGAATGCAATTTGTGTTTAGTGTGTGTAAGGGTCTGGGTTTGAGGGATTTTAATAGTATGGGTACCACAGTGACTCTTTTTGCAATTAATACGTACCTTCATCAGGACTAGAAGGATAACTGGTATTTGCATCTTCTTTATGTTGATGTGAGCATCACAGAATCAAACACAGAGGTCAACAAGATCAGTGAGTGTTCAGTTTTTTGAGTTTAGCTGTTCCTTTATAAATCCCTTTTTGGTTACATAACTGGACACCCACGAGGGTATCTACAGTGTGTTATCGGCTAAAGGTAGCTATCCATAAAGCTGTTACTAATATATTATTGGCTAAACTACTGCACATGCTAAGAAACCAAGTTACACTAAAATTAACTATGTTAATAGTTCTCTTGAATTGTTTTTCTTTCAGCTGGTACTCGTTCCCATTGAACTAGCTCTTGTATTCCTTTCAGCTGGCCTTTGCTTATCAGAAGGCAGTCTTTTCTCCTCACCGAACTGGCTTTTGTTTATCTTTCAGATCTCTGTTTCAAGGTCTTGTTAGAATTGTTCTGTACCAATCGGTCTCACAGCATCCAGACCTTCTTCTCTGTAAAACATTCCCACAATTCCCCCTTTTTGTTTTTTCGACTAAAGCATTCACTTGAAACATATGATTGACTTGACATTGTATACACTATAACACACAGGATAATTGTTAAAGCAATTAATACCATTAAAAATAACATTCCTCCTTTGACAAAAAGTTCTCATATCCATCCTGTAATATACACATTCTTTCATGAATCGATTATCCAGGGACATCCTTTAACTACCATCCATAGAATTAAGAGCATCCCTAATATTAACATCCTCCTCATTCTTGTTGACTGCTTTCGTGGCTGGGGATTAACAGTTTGTCCCACAACAACGTGGGCTTGATCCACCTCACAGGTACCCAAAGTGGTCCTGTATCTGTTAAAACACAAGAACAACCTCATCCCCACGTTAATAGCTTATACAGACCTGTCCATTGCCCATAGTAACTGTTTTTCAATAGCACTTTCACACTGACTTGTACTTGCTTTAATTTTAACGATATGGTTTGCAAATACTTCAATATCGGCACAATTTGATCATCTCCTGCTAAGCAAAAAATTCATTACATATTTCACCTTCATCAATCTATTTTGTGGTGTCACTTCTGATTCCCCCCTTTTTGTTTTTCTAGCAATGTTTTTACTATTTGATGGGTACATTCAATAATGACATAGAATCATAGGTGGATGAGGTTTTGAGGGACTTGGTTTAGTGTTAGATAGGAATAGTTGGACTAGAAGATCCAATGGGTCCCTTCCAACGTGGTTGTTCTATGATTCTATGATAGAATCACCAGGTTGGAAAAGACCCATGGGATCATCGAGTCCAACCATTCCTATCAAATACCATACCATGCCCCTCAACACCCTGTCCACCTATCCCTTAAACACCTTCATACCTGAAACCTGCTCTTCCAGAACATCTTTGACTTTCATGTTTCTAAGCCAGCATTTACACCACTAGACAGTCATGTCAGACCATCGCTTATGTTCTGGGGAGAGGAAATTGTTTATGTACAGCCTTCAGCCTCTCATCCACACCATGATTGTTCATTGGAACTACAGCTTCTGGAATAGCTACTGTGAACTAAACCTGCAGCAACTGTGCTCACTACAGTGTGCTATAGTGCCTTGCAAATGCATATCAATACTTTTTGAATAATCTGTTAGATCTACTTGTAAATTCAAAATATTTGCTATGCACCACTTAGCATATTGTTTTGTAATTGGGATATAAATGATTGTCGAGTCTTGGCATAATAACTGAACACTTCTTTTTCTTCCCTTGGTGATTATCATTGTAATCACTTCAAATCTAGTGACTATGGGGTTTTTTGTTTGTTCATTTTTAAATTGTTCCACTTTTTGAACTAAACCTTGTGGTTATTCATTGTAGCTTCTGAGCATCTCATTGCATACTTTCCTTTGTTAGGGAAAAAAAAAATCTGGATTTAAAGATGGGTTTTCCTATTGTAACAGCAGAAATGTTACATTTATTTCCATCATTCAGCAATTATTCTTGGTTTCTGAATAAATAAGAAGCTAAATCAGATCTGGAAGGTACGTTCAGATAACCTACATTTGCTCTCTGAGTGTGGACCATCAGATTTGCTCCATGTGCATGTTGAGGAGGCATTTGTTGAGAAGTTTTGACCCCACGCATGGTTTACTATTTATTTACTTAAATACATTAATCCATGCTGGGTGTTGCACAGATAGATTGGTACAAGCTCCTGCAAAAGGTTTTTCCAGTCTGTAGAGGTGTAACATACTCTGAACTCTCAATATGTCTACCAACAGTAGAGATGCTTCTACTCTTCCTTATCCCTTGCTTGAAATTGAGTGCACTTATGTTTAAACTGAGGATTAAGGAAGTCGGAATTTATTAAAAATTTGAGTATAAATTTTGGTCCACTCTTGCTCAAAATCTCCTTAATTTAATGGGACAAAATTCCTTTCAAAGGTAGATCTACCTTGTCAGTAGACAAATGCTGTCTACTGCAAATATGATACGTAATTACCTGGACTGCATGTTCTCTGCGTGTGTGCAGAGAAACATCGAAGATCTGCTATAATTATTATTGAAAGATATTTATTATAGTTGTGTCTGTAACATCAAAGAAATAGTGCAGATAATCTCAGCCCTTGGCTAGAAGAAGAAAACGGACAAATAACAATTCAGTGAAGAAAATATTCAGGAATGTTGCAGTATCTATTTCACTGTTAAGTCGTTATTTTGTGGGCATTGTGAGAAGAGAACAAGGAGGAGGCAAACCCGCAAATGGGAAGACAAAAAATCTAAAATCTCCCAAATCTTTCTCTTTTCAGGTGATTGAAAGCCCAAATACTTCACAGCACCATTGCAGGATGTGCAGATATCCATTATAATCACACACATTGTCATATGTTTTTGCTTCCCCTCAGCCCAGGGTCCATGGCAGCTCTCCAACTTCCTCTTCATGTGTTATTGTACTGCTGCTGTCCCCTGTAGCAGTGTGTGAGGTTCTTTCTCCTTTGAAATTATTTCCCATGCCATTCCCAGACCTTGGTTGTCTTCCAAGTCCTTCCTGATCAATCTAGCATTGTAGGATGTCAGCTCTCATTTTCTTTCCTATGAGCTTATGTGATTATACATTTTATACTTGCAGAGTAACTGTTTTCTTTCTGTTCCTGACTTTTGTTCATTAGTTCTTTTCTTCCCAGAGAGATTTTCTTCTCTTACTCTTTGGCCTCTCATTGAATCATCACCACCTCCTTCTTCCTCTGTGTAGCATAGCTGTGAGAATATTTTCAAGCAAAGGCAAATCAGCAACATGTGTATTTCCTGATGTTAATTGCACTTATGGTGGGTGTTGGACTTTGTCTTGGGAAAAGGTACATAAGAAAAGGAGCAGTCTACAGTTACACCTCGGGGCCATGCTCAAGCCAAAAAAAGAGACGTAAATTGAGAATGACTTGTCACTTCTTCTGGTGAAAGGTTGACATGACTGTAGGGCCAGACTGTGCCCTAGATAAGCAAGTTGTATGAAAACTTAAGAAAATACTTTGGTTTACCTTTACTTACCTTTTCCCCTCCACTTGTTTCTTTCTATCTGACCTTATGCAAGAATAGCTCAGGGTTTTATGACTTAGACAGACACGTTGAGGCATGGTCACCTCATCCAAAATGCACTGGTGGTCGTGTGCTATATTGTTTAACCTCCCATGTTCTAAGCCCTCAGGGATAAAAAAGGATTGGTGGTGAAAAGTTGCTATCTTTATGCTCCCCACACTGCAACAGAATGGGCTCTTACCCTGTTGTCACAGTCCACTAGTTAGCAGACTCGTGATGGTTCGTTTCATTTATGATTTCAGAGTGCAAAAAATAATTCAAAGAGAGAGTCAAGTGAGTCAAATTTCAATCTAAACAGGCACTTTTTTAATTATGCCCATAAAGTGACTTACAATAGAAAAAGAGAGAGAACAAGGAAAGAGATAGGGAGAAGAGGGAAGGAAAAGAGGTTCATAGCTACCACCATGGGTCCACAGATGTCCAGCGTCTCTGGGAGTCCCGGTCCGGAAGGTTTTCCTTTGTTTCGGTCTTTGTTGGAGGTGATCCCACAGTGGAGGGGGTCTTCTGTCTTGGTCTTCCGTTGCCCCTCTGTTGCCCCTCTCGTTACTCTAAATTCAGCTGCTCCAAAGCTGTCTTTTATGCTAGTCAATGCAACTGTAACCTGCTTTTGCCTGTGAAGATGTGCCAGTCTCCACCTAGCAGGCCACACATGCCAAGAGAGGAGTGTCTGTGGGTCTCCTCCCTTTGCATATGCACTCCTTCTGGTGGCGGTGGTCGACCTGGGGTCTCCTGATGAAGGCCAGTATTCATCGTCACCTTGTGCGCATGCTCTGTTGGCTATGGGTCTGTGGTCATTAATCTTCCTGTCTTTTCCTCCTTGCTTCATGGAGCTTTCACAATGGTAGGGAGCAAGGAGGCTTGAAGGCAGGTAAAAAATATTTTTGAGATAAGGAAGCAGGTACAGGTAGTTAGGTACAAAGCATTCGTTCTGTACCAGTTCTGGCTGAGTTTCTGAGACCAGTTTTCTGAGACCTGCATTTCTGACTTATACAGTCAAGTTCTGAGGCTAAAAATGAGGAAAAATGTTGAGACAGAAATCAATCCTTTGACCAACTCTTACACCTGTACACAGGATTAACCACACAGTGTACTAGACCCTGCTGAACACTAAGCAAGAGAATATGCAGTCCTGGGAGATTAGGGGTTAAAGAAAAGGGGAAATGGTAAAAGAAGATTGAGAAATGAACTGCTGTTTTCCTCTCCCATGCTTCCTTGGGGATAGGATGCTGTAGTCCACCAGCAAATGTTCACTTTCTGTTGCATGTCTCACTGTTCTGGTGAGTGATTGAGTTAACTGGCTTTGCACTGGGAGCTTCTCATTTTCAGGCTAATGTTGTAGGGCTGAGGTAGAGCATTAGGTCAGATGGGTTAATTTTATACTAGACAATCATCAGCCAGCAAGAACTGGGTACAGCATGTTCTGGCTGTTATCCTTTTATGCTGCTTTCTTGGCTGAATAGGACTGGCAAACCCAAATATTTTTATTATTCCCCCCACCTCCCACCCCTTTAACGTGTGTAAATAGTGGTTCTCAGAATGATGTCTCAGATACGCAAAACTTGAATTTTCCAAGAGAAAAAGAGGCTAATTTGTTAGGAATCAAATAGTAAAATTGAATAATACTCTGCTTTTCTGGAACAAATTTTATCAGCAAATGTCTCCAGCTATCACAGGAGAGAAATAATTGCACCATCAGCTTTTTTTGAATAATACATTCAACTCAGAGTATATGATATTTTTTTAATGCATTTCTTTTGATTTTGAGCCAATGTATACTTTCAGGGATTTAAGGGGAGGAAATGAGTACAAAGCAGTATGACTGCTCAGTAAACACAATGGTGATAACATTTCATATTCTTCTGACTTTCTTGGCATAATGCATTGCTGAACTCTGTATGATAAATTGTACCAAGGAGGACACAGCTTTCATTGTAGTCACAAGAGGGCTCATATTCTAAGCAAAACTGACATTTTGGCAGAGGGAGAGGTGAGGAGAGACATATGCCAGTACGTGATGTTGTTCTGAGTTAGACAGGAGTTTCCTGCTATAATCCAAAACTAATAGCAATTAATTCTGTCGAAGAGAAAGGTAAGCCTCAGGAAACAATGTGAGGCCTTTCTCACCCCAATTCAGATTATTTATGACTTTCATGAGCAAATGTTGTAGTGAAATAGTGAAAGCCATGGCAACAACAAGCATTGTTGCTGGCGTTGCTAGTGGAAGCGGGTGGTGTGCTTGCAGTATGACTCATTGTCTTCTGCAAACAAACCAAATGAAAGCATTGCTCATGTGTGGAGATGTGTACCTGGCTGGAACAGACCCTGTTCAGGAGCCAGTTGCATCACCCTGGCAGATTCCTCTGCTCAGTACATCCAGGATGGCCTCTTTGTTAGCTGGTAAAACCCAAGAGCAGAACACTGCCTGCCTGTGGCATAATGTGGCTGTGCCCCTTCCTTCTGCCTGCCTGCTCCCATTAGCTCATGTGGTCCCTGTTTTATGGCCAAGGCTGTCATAATGAATTGCCATGCCAAAACCAAAATGCCCCTTTAATTATTTTGCTTTTTTTCTTTTTTGGCACAGCTAGAACTGTTTTTCTGTACAAAATAATCTGTTTCTCCTTCTAGATAATTCCCATTGTCTTTCCCACTGGCAGCTGACAGCTTGCTCCCTTTATTGTTTCTTTGGTTGTTAACATCAGTAGCAATGCAGAAAGGACAGCAAAGGCAGCCCAACACTTGTATAAAACAATGTGTTAGATGCTGTTTTCAAATGAAGATGCAACTGCAAGAAACTGAGGTACCCGCAGGAGCAAGGAGGAAATGTGATGACCTGCCTGGTCCACATAGTCTAAGGATGCTCAAGAAGTGCAAAGACCTTGTTCTCGTGCACCATTGGCCGTGAGGAAAGGGAGGAAGGACAGCAGCAGCTCCTGTCTGTGCTCCTTGATAGAACAGGACTGTCAAAGACTGTCTTGCACTCAAAGAGTGTCCAGCCAAAAGTTAAGACTGTGGTACTTGCTATTTGCTATTCTTGTATAGAATCATAAAATCATAGAATCATAGAAGAGTTAGGGTTGGAAAAGGACCTTAAAGATCATGTAGTTCCAACCCCCCTGCCACTGGTGGTGACATCCCACTAGGTCAGGTTACTCAAGGCTCCATAAAGCCCTGCCTTGAACACCTCCAGCGTTGGAGCATACACAACCCTCCCTTGGTAACTTGTCCCAATGTCTCACTACACTCATGGTGAAGAAATTCTTCCTAATGTCTAGTCTAAATCTGCCCCTCTCCAGTTTATACCCATTCTCCCTTGTCCTACTACAGGCCTTTATAAATAGTCCCTCTCCATTTTTCTTGTAGGTTCCTTCTAGATACTGGAAGGTTGCAATAACGTCACCTTGTAGCCTTCTCTTCTCCAGGCTAAACAAGCCCAACTCTCTCAGCCTGTCCTCATATGAAAGGTGCATGACCATGGATATCCCATATGCATACATATATGAACAAATATATAGTGTCCTTTGTCACTCTTCTTCCATTTTCTGGAACTGATTTTTGTCCCTAACACTGCATCTTACAGTCTTGTAAATGGATGTCACTGCTCTACATGGAGTCCTCTGGCCAAATAAAGCACTAAGGTAAGAATTTCTTCTACATCTTCTTCTAGGAAATCCTGGTCCCTACACCTTTTCACAGGAGTTCTGAATTTTTTATGTTGTTTCAGGTAGTAAGAAAGCAGTACCACTAGGCCATGTAGATACTCTGGGCTTCCTGAATCTGGAGTTGCAGAATAGCTCATGAAGTTATCTGTAAGAATAAAGGTTTTGCTTGTAAAAGATAAAAAAAATCTAAAAAAAAAATGTCTAACCCTTTCCTGGCATATCTAATATTTGTGTTACTGTCATTTTTGTCAACTCATTCTTTGTAAATACTTGAGCATATGCATCACCATCTGGCAATCTGTCTGAAAGCATTATATGATCTCTCCAAGAGAATCCATTCTTCTCTTTTTTATTTTCTTCCCTCAATTTGTTGCCCCCCATCTGCTTCCTTAAGCAAAAGTGGCAGAAATTTCTTTTCTGTTTGCAAGTGAAGTCACAGTTCCTTGCAGACTTACATGTCTGATAGCAGTTTCTTGGAATGTCCCTTTTTTTACAGAGTTTATCTTTTTTTATGGGGAAACAAGCTACAAGTCTTACTTGAAAAAGAATGATAAATTCCAACGTGTTTTGGGTTGCCGTATGAAAAAGTGAGTTTATATGCTGGAAGTGCAATTAAGTGAAATTTTCTTGAGATCTCCATATGCTTCATCTTCATGTGATGGCATATCAAGTGTTCTATAAACTTAGCTCCTAATAGTAAGTTTTCAGATAGTTCTTTTGGCCGAGTAGTTCTTGATTATATTAAGGATAGAGGCATAACCCCACACTTCTCACTTGCTTTGTAATCCATATGGAATAATGTATTAATAGTTGTTGCAGTGTGCAGATACCTGGTTCAGCAGATTCTGGTCACAAGATCTTGAATTTCAAGTAGGATTTTAAGCCCCATCAGACATCAGGTTTGAGGTATTCAGAATAGTAATACCTATTTCCCACTATATTCTATTATATATTCTATTGGAAAAACTCTGCATTTATCACAATAAAAATGAAAAACACATTAAGAAAATAAGAACTTCAAGTCAACCCTGCTTTTCTGTGCAATTAATTATTCTTTCACGATATGACCATTATCCAAGAACTGTATCTGCAGTCTTGACAATATTAATACAACTAGCAGTGTTTAACTAAAATCTTTCTATCTACTCTAATCTTTCCCTTATGACTCATTTATAATCCTGATTGTGAGAAAACAGGCTAGATGTTCAGCTCTGTCTGTTGCATCCTCTCTGTTGGGAATCTCACAAACACTATATTTATAGAAGAGATCTAGCCTTGGTAACACTTTTATTTGTGTTCTCTATGACCTCAGTAGCAGGGCCAGTTGTATGTGCTCCCAAACTAAGCTGAATATAACTCACGTGTGTCTTTGCTGGGCCTGTTTCTATACAACTCTGCTGCTTTCAAACAAATCCCTCTTAGAAACAATAGTCTTTGTTATTTCTCTTATTTGTAATCTTCCTTTCTGGACTAGTAAGTGTTAAAACATGGTGAATGAAAGAAGTTTATATAATTATATTCCATAAGCATGTGTACAAGTACACAGGACAGATGTTCCCAGCAGTAATGGTTGTTTAAAATACAGGCAAGATCTTCCTCTATCATGAGCACTCAAAGAAATGAGGATACTTTTAAATACCATCAGTTTTTGTATTCTTTTTGTATTCTCTTTCAGAGAAAATGTTTTTTTGTGGTGGTATCAGCAGTTTATTTTAAACTCATTATCACCCTAGAAACCTGGAACATTTTTATCCATGGGAATATCCTGGTCTGCTAGTCTGGATTTTCAGCTGGGATTCTTAAGGTGCAATAATGAAGTAGGAGGGACTGTTGCAGTATATGTAGGCATATGTAAATCTGTGTATAATTTGATCTTTTTAAAAATCAAGTGAAAGAGGGTAACAGGAAAAAATGAAATAACAATTGTGGCATCTTATAAAAATTGTATTTTAAAGGAAGATAAAGCTCAGGATTTAGTAAATTTACCTTAAGGACTTATTTGAAGGACCACACCAAGTCTATTTATCATAGAGATTTTGGTGCTCTTTTGAGGAGAAGGTTTGGCTGCTGATAAAAGGATATTCCTAGTGCTTTCTCCTTACTCTAAGCAGACCCATTTGTGTTGAGGGACAACAGTCTACCTAGAACTTAAAGCGAACAGTTTTGATGATAGTGAAAATGCACTTTTCTGATTGTTGATATAGAGGCAGAGGGTAAAGACAGGTATTTATAACAGTTGTTTTTCTATAACCTTAGTAATGCCAACAAATTTTAACATACATAAAATTAAGAGATAGTTAGATAGTTATTTCAACTGAACATAAATTTGTATTCTATGATGTCTGTAGATTTCCTCTTGCATTACTACAAATTTCCTGAAGTGTATAACTAAGAAAATGAGAAAAAATAGTTTAATTCAGAAGTTCCCACTGCTAAATTATGGATGCAAGGAAGAAAAAAGGGCATAATATAATTAGTCTGTAAATTAGATGTGCCATTTTTTGCCATTTGGATGGCATCATGATAAGATATATACTGTGGCAGAAATCATGTATTGAAATCTTGAATCTTCACATATCATTTTGAAACTTAAAAGTGATAGAGGTGTGTAGAGCTAATTCTGATGTATCTTGCCCTGACTTCAGTGAGGTGCCTCATGTTGACGTCTTGTATCAACATGCATATAAAGGAACAAATACATGGCCTGCAAACTAACACTTCTTGTATTTTTACCAGTTCTCACTTGATGTTGCTTGAACTGGAAACAGCTGATTTGACTGCTAACTATTCCAGTGTTTTCAAGCACCTCGGACTGCCCTCCAGGTTTAGTACTGGTTTTTCTGTGTGTTCCAGTTCCACATTGTCCACTCTGATTTGTCCCAGGCATCTTAAATTGAAATATGTCATGGTATGGAGGACGTCCAGAATCCCTCTCATGTTTCTGTTGAATACTGCCTGAATCTATGTGCTGTCTGTTGCTTTATACTATCCCTTGATAAAGTCTCTATTGAAATGGTCTAAAATACCAGGTGGTTCTTTCTTTTCAACTCCTGCTTTACCTCCTGATAGCCTGCCTTTCAGTACTATACATTATAAACCCATATTCTGGCTTGCCTATTAAATGCAAAAGAGAAAAGGAAAAGCATGAAATACTTATAGTTATGGCTGTGCTTACTGTAAGGTTAATATTAGAGTTACAATTACCTAACTACGTTCTCAGCTACAAGGGTGAAATGGTTTGGTTATTCTGCTACCCTGCTGTATGCCATTCCAGATTCCACTCTAGGGATAGCAACAAGACAGGGACTGTGACATCTGTACTATCTAAAATGAATGTAGACTTGTCTACTCTTTCTGGATTTTATGACTTCATTGTTATGCTGGTAGAAAAGTAATCCTTTCTGCAGTCTCTTTCCTGAAAAAAAGAAAACACCACTCCCCATGTTGCTGCAAAGTTGAATTGATGGATCTATTTTTAAACCCAGATTTAAAAACCAGTCTTGCTAATATATTAGCTTATTCTATTCCCCGTTAAATGAGTACTCAGCAATGTATTTTTACATCTTGGATGTGACCTACACTGAACATTAATGTTTCCCTAGTTTTGAGAGTTCTCAAATGGTACATAAAGGACATGTTTCTCTTTTTTTTTTGTTTTTTAATTAAGAAGAGAAGACCTATGGTTCTTGCATAAGAAAATGTTTGAAGGACTGTGCTCCACTATGAGTCAACAGTGTGCCCAGGTGGTCAAGAAGGCCAATGGCACCCTGGCTTGTATCAGAAATGGTGTGACCAGCAGGTCCATGGAGGTGATTCTCCCTCTGTATTCAGCACTGGTGAGACCGCTCCTTGAATACTGTGTGCAGTTCTGGGCCCCTCACCACAAGAAGGATGTTGAGGCTCTGGAGCAAGTCCAGAGAAGAGTGACGAGGTTGGTGAAGGGGTTGGAGAACAGAACCTATGAGGAGCATCTGAGAGAGCTGGTTTTGTTTAACCTGGAGAAGAGGAGACTGAGAGGAGACCTCATTACTCTCTACAAGTACCTGAAGGGAGGTTGTGGAGAGGAGGGTGCTGGCCTCTTCTCCCAAGTGACAGGGGACAGGACAAGAGGGAATGGCCTCAAACTCCACCAGGGGAGATTTAGGTTGGAGATTAGGAGGAAGTTTTTCACAGAAAGGGTCATTGGGCATTGGAATAGGCTGCCCAGGGAGGTGGTTGAGTCACCTTCCCTGGAGGTGTTTAAGACACGGGTGGATGAGGTCCTGAGTGACTTGGTTTAGTGTTAGATAGGAATGGTTGGACTAGAAGATCCGATGGGTCCCTTCCAACCTGGTTGTTCTATGATTCTATTCTATGATTCTATGACTCTATGAATTTATCTAAATAGCTGAAATAGATTGTAATGTTATCTAGGAATACCCTCTATTTAATTTTCCTTCTGACATAATTTGTCTCTTCTATGTATTGGTGATATTTTATTTCTTCTTTGTTGATGAATTGTAGATCATCTTAATCTATCACCATCCAACACTTTTTACTTTTTTCTCCTGAAACCCATAAGAAAAATATCCATAATGAAGAAGAGAATTGGAGTTCTGAGTTTGTAGAAAAGATCTTTTAATCTGGCATTGAACTATAAATGGTTGTGACACTTCTCTTTACAGTGCTATATTACCTTTATTTTAAATGTAGTACACATGCAGAAGCAATAAATGAAAGACTATTTTAAACAGACATGAAAAAAAAATTATTGAGGAGGGGAGGAAAGAAACCTCTCACTAGCTTACAATGCATCATGCAAAATAAATCTAGATAAATTCTTCCTGCTATGGTTATTATGCTATTTATGTATTTTTTATTTTAATAAATCATAAATTATGATCAATATACACAAATTTAGGAGCAGGTGAAACAAATGAAAAACATGAACTATAGACGTGTGTATAATAGTGCGTGTGGGTATTTGGCCAGGGAACATTGCCCATTCATGCAGCCTGATCAGTTTACAGATCCTCGAATCATTCTCTAGTTCCTACAGTTTCTTCTCTGCGTATTTGGAAAACTGAACAAAGCCCCATGAACAACTGTGTTCAAACCTAATCTTGGTGTTACAGGTTTCTGAACTGGATGCAGAGATTGTTGTGTTAGAAAAGGTCAAACCACAATTATCTTCAGCACTCTATAGCAAATTCTTATTGTAAAGAAAAAAATTGGAAATAGCAGTCTTTTCCACTGCAAATTAGGAATGTTATTTTAAACAAGAAGTGAAAAATGGACATACTATGTGAGATGTCCATCTGTTTCAGTATTCTGAGTTCAGGCAGCAAGTGAAGTTTTTAAGAAAGCGTATGAGTCTTCTGCAAGCACTTAGTAACCTAATGATGAGTCTTCCTTGATTTTCTGCTCCTTTCCTCTAGCAACTCATACAGTTTTGTTTGCTTTCTGAATCCTGCTAGATATTCAATTGATATCCTGTCAAAAAGCACCATTGGTCACCTCAGAATAAATTCTCTTGGTTCTGCAAGTATATGTGCATTATTTTATTGTTAGTCACAATGAATTTCTTTGGTTTTTTATCAGCAAGTTCTTCACTATCTTAAGAATCAATCGTAACTTATTTGAGGCTAGGTTTTAATCACCTTGACTACTTTTGGATCAGCTTACAACAGTTTTATTCAGTATTTCCACTTTCTCCAAATTAATTATCAAAATTGGTAATACACACGGTAGTTATTTCCATATATTTTATGCAATGTGTACGTATTACTCATTAACATTTTAAATTTTACTTGATGAATAATTAATAATTATCAAAAAAATAAGTGGCAAAGTTAGAATTCTTTATAATAAATATCAGCAGATGTTGAGAATGTTTCACTGAAAATTTGTATTACATAGTATTCTTTTCTTAAGCATTTTTCACAGCATGAATGCTTTATCAAATTGTTATGTAGCATTTTAAGGTATAGCAAGGTGGCAGTTATAAAATGGTGGTTTTATATGGTTTTACAACTGACTGTGGCTTTTTGTAAATCAACTTCTTTGATAAATATGCTCATATATCACTGTAAGTGATACCTGACAGATTGAATCAACATGGTTCTTTGAGTTCTCTTTCGAAGAATATAAAGACACTGTAGCTTCTAGAGGAAATTGCATTTCATATAGTGGCAAAACAAGATAATAAAGAAACCTCAGTGCTCTTGCTCTTCATTTGCGGGGTAATATCACTAAATTGCATGAGTGTGTTATTGGAAGACTACTCTGATTCTGTAAGTTCATGAATTATTGCCTGAGAGGTTGGCTGTAGGTGACCTTAGAAAGCATACAAATTAATTGTGAAAGACTAATTAGACCTGTGGATGCTGCAGGAGGTTTCCTCTCTGCAAGTTCTAAAATCAAGTTTGATTATCTAGGCCTGTAGCTGGTAAGAAAAAGGGATGGGGAAAAGGAAATAATTAATACTCTAATTCTCCAGAATTTCCAGTACATCCCCTCCACAAAACATAGGAAGGAACGGGGAAATACTCATGATCCTAGAAACTGCAGTTCTTCCATCAACTGATTGCTTTTTTCCTCAGTTTGAAATAACCTTGTTCTTTTGATAGGAACGGTTGGACTCGATGACCCAGTGGCTCTTTTCCAACCTGATTGTTCTATCTGTGATTCTATTATTCAATCACCATCTTGATTGCACTAGAACTTCTGGCAAGGTTCTATTCTCTTCCTTGTGTGCAAGGACTTACAATCTGTCTTTCATTTTCCTCAGTAGTGTTAGGTAGAAACATAGACATAGTAGATGAGAAAATTTAATAATTTTTTCAACTTATGAAGACAATTTCGTATGATTTTCTCAGATACACTGCTTATTAGTAAAAACTATTTCTCAATACTACAATGTTTAATGAATTTCTAGTTTATTTTTATACTATTGTCCCTACACTGACAGATTAGATACTAAGCAGACAAACAAAACACAGAAACAGATACAGAAATGTGTAAAACCGTTTCAGTGAAATAAAATTGTCATCATTTAACATAATTTAACAAACATATCAGTATACTCTCTTCAGATTTTTTTCAACATTTTGAGTTTTACAGGCTGGAAAAACTGAGATTTTGTCTTTTGTATATATACTGATGCACTGCATAATGCAGGTCTGCAAAATGACGGTAATTAGATGAAGATTGTTAAGGAGAAAGAGCTTCCCATCCACCAGGGAAAGGCATACAACAGCAGCATGAGCATTGCCAAGACCCAATACACTGCTGCTCACCAGTACTGTTGAATTTTATTAGTTTACAGTATCTAACTGTGTTTTTATGGCTTGTGAAATGAATGAATATTACTTAAACTGCATTTTAACATTACAAGATACCACTCTTATTCTAGTTTGCTTTCTAGGAAAAAATTCTCAGATGTTCCCCACTAAGAAGTTTTGTTTCTTTTCTGTGGGCTACATCTCAGTTTCTTGGACAGTGCTTTTTATCACTAATATAGAAAAAACATAATAAAGAGGTTCAACCATATTATTGTGATCAAGGAGCTTGTAGGACTGATGGATAGGGCATTAAACTGGATGTGAACAGGGAGAGGGATATTATCAGGCTTGCCTATGACAAGCTATGGGAGGATACTCAATGGTTAGAGAGCTAGGGTGTTAGTATGGGTCCTCAACCTGCTGCCCTGGGGATTACTGGGGATGCCATGGCACAGTTGAAATCCTGTGGAGATGAGCAGGAGGCTCCTAAGGTGCCATGAAGGAAATTTCTGTGGAACACCTCAAGGGAAAGTGGCCTGGACAGGTGGACACTCTCGTGGGTGGAAAACTGGTTGGATAGCCAGGCCCAGAGAGTGGTGTTAAATGGAGTTAAATCCAGCTGGAGGTCAGTGACAAGTGGGGTCCCCCAGGGCTCAGTGCTGGGTCCAGCCCTGTTCAAAGTCTTCATCAATGACCTGGATGAAGGCATTGAGTGCACATAAGTTTTTGGATGATGTTAAGCTGAGTGGAAGTGTTGATCTGCTGGAGGGTAGGGAGGTTGCAAAGGGATCTGAACAGGTTGGACCACTGGGCTGAGACCAATGGCATGAGGTTTAACACGGCCAAATGCTGGATCCTGCACTTGGGGCACAACAGCCCTGTGCAGCTACAGACTGGGAGAAGTTTGTCTAGAAAGCTGCCTGGAGGAGAAGGACCTGGGGATGTTGGTTGACAGGCGACTGAACATGAGCCAGCAGTATGCCCAGGAGGCCAAGAAGGCCAATGGCATCCTGGCTTGTATCAGAAAAGGTGTGACCAGCAGGTCCAGGGAGGTGATTCTCCCTCTATACTTAACACTGGTGAGACCCTTCCTTGAATACTGTGTTCTGTTCTGGGCCCCTCACCACAAGGAGGATGTTGAGGCTCTGGAGTGAGTCCAGAGAAGAGCAACAAAGGTGGTGAAGGGGCTGGAGAACAGGCCTTATGAGGAACGGCTGAGAGAGCTGGGGTTGTTTACCCTAGAGAAAAGGAGGCTGAGAGGAGACCTCATTGTTCTCTGTAACTACCTGAGGGGAGGTTGCAGAGAGGAGGGAGCTGGCCTCTTTTCCCAAGTGACAGGGGACAGGACAAAAGGAAAGCTCCACCAGGAGAGGTTTAGGCTAGACAACAGAAAAAAAAATTCACGGAAAGGGTCATTGGGCATGGAATAGACTGCCCAGTGAGGTGGTTGATTTACCTTCCCTGGAGGTATTTAAGGCACGTGTGGACAAGGTGCTAAGGGCCATGGTTTAGTGTTTTATAGGAATGGTTGGCCTCAATGATCCATTGGTTATATTACAACCTGATTGTTCTATGATTCTATGATCCTATGAAACAGTCTTCCTCTAAGAAGGCAATGTGGTCAACAGCCCAGTAGAAGTGCCTCTATACACACATACAAAGCCCCGCCAACAAATAGGAGGAGATGGAAGCTACTGTGCTACTAGAAAGCTCTGATCTGGTTGCCATCCTTGATACTTGGTGTGAAAAATCCCATGTGGCTACAGGATATTCAGAAAGGACAAATGGGGAAGGAGGGATGGAGGTATTGCCCTCTACATCAGGAAATGGAGAGAGTATGTAGAGCTATCTTTGAAAAATAGACACAGACAGGTCTTCTGGGTTAGAATAAAAGACTGAGATAGAAAAAGGAACCTTGGTGATGGTGTGTACTACAGGCAATCTGATCAAAGAAAGCCTACCAATGAAGTCTTCTTCCCCCAGCTCAGGAGGCCTCACACTCACAAGTTCTCAAGATCTGAGGGACTTCATCCATCCTCATGTATGCTGGAAAAGTATCATAGAATCATAGAACAACCAGGTTGGAAGGGACCCATCGGATCATCGAGTCCAACCATTCCTATCAAACACTAAACCCTGTCCATCAGGACCTCATCTACCCGTGCCTTAAACACCTCCAGGGAAGGTGAATCAACCACCTCCCTGGGCAGCACAGCAAGATGTAGGAAATCCAGAAGACTCCTGGAGTGCATCGAAGATAATTTCTTAACCTAGATAATACAGACCCATACACAAAGGGATGCAATACTGGACCTGATGATCACTAATACAAGTGAGCTTATCAGTGATGTCAAGACTGGAGGCAGCCTGGGCTGTAATGATCACGCAGTGGTCAGGTTCAAAGTTCTGAGGGATAGGGGACAAGCAAGGAATATAGACAGAACCTCCATTCCAGGAAAGCAGACTTATAGCATCAGCCAGTAGAACCTCCTGGGATACTGTCCTCAGGGACAAGAAAGATGAACAGAGCTGGCAAAAGTTTAAGGATGCTTTCCATAAAGCACAAGAATGCTCAGTCCCCAGATGTAGGAAACTGGACAGGGAAGGGAAGAGATAGGCATGCTGAGTTGAAACCTGCTGGTCAAAAAAGAGTAAGAGGGAACTGCACAGGCAGTGCAAGAAAGGATGGGTAAACTGGGAAGAGTATAGGGGCACTGTCCCGTTGTGTAGGAATGAGATCAGGAAGGCCAAGATGCAGCTGGAGCTGAACTTGGCAAGGGAAGACTAACAAGAAGGGCTTCTACAAATTTCAATCAGAAAAGGAAGGTTAAAGAAAGCTTGCCCCAACTGATGGATGAAAATGCTGACCTTATATCAACAAACTAGGAGAAGGCTGAGGTATTCAAAAACTTTTTTGCTTCAATCTTCACTGACAACCACTCTCGTCACCCCTCCTCTGTCAATGGACAACAAGATGGGGACCAAAGAGATAAAGTCCTCCCACTGTAGGGGAGGATCTGGTTCATGAACGCCTGAGAAACCCAAACATACACAAGTCTATGGGAGCTGATGAGATTCATCCCAGAATCCAAAGGCAATTGGCAGATGTGGTTGCTAATCCACTCTCCAAGATACCTGAAAACTCCTGGTAGTCAAGAGATGACCCTGATGACTGGAAGAAAGGTAATGTGCCCATTTTAAAAAGGGGAAAAAAGACTACCCCAGCAACTACTGATCTCTCAGCCTCACTTCTGTACCTGGCAAGATCATGGAGCAGATCCTCCTAGAAGCTGTGCTAAAGCACACAGAGGTTAGGGGCATGACTGGAGGCAGTCAGAACAGCTTCACCAAGGGCAAGTCCTGTCTGACCAAACTTGTGGCTTTCTATGGTGGATTAACTACAGCAGTGGACATGGGAAAACCAGTGGATGTGATCTATCTGGACTTCTGTGAAGCCTTTGACACAGTCCCCAACAACATCCTTCTCTCTATATTGGGTTTGATGGGTGGATTATTTGGTGGATAAGAAATTGGTTGGATGGTAGTATTCAGATAGTTATGGTCAATAGTTCAACGTCCAGGTGGGGTTCTGTGACAAGTGGTGTACCTCAGGGGTCCATACTGGGACTGGTGCTGTTTAATATCTTCATCAATGACATAGACAGTGAGATCGAGTGCACTCTCAGCAAGTTTGCAGATGACACCAAGCTGAGTGGTGCAGTTTCGTCACCAGGAGGATGAGATGTCATCCAGAGGGACCTGGACAGGCTGGAGAAGTGGGGTTGTGAGAACCTCATGAGGTTCAACAAGGCAAAATGCAAGGTCCCACATCTGGGTCAGGGCAATTCACAGTTTCAATACAGGATGGTGGATGGTGTGATTGAAAGCAATCTTGTGGAGAAGGGCTTGGGGAAGCTGATTGATGAGAAACTCAATATGAGCCAGCAATGCATGCTTGCAGCCCAGAGGGACAACTGTATCCTGGTCTGCACCAAAAGAAGTAGCTCAAGGGAGGTGATTCTACCCCTTTATTCCATTCTTGTGAGACCTCACTTGGAGTTCTGTGTCCAGTTCTGGAATCCTCAACATATGAAGCATATGGAACTGTTGGAACGGGTCCAGATGAGGGCTACAGGGATGATCAGAGAGCTGGAACACCCTCCATACAAGGACAGGCTAAGAGAGCTGGGGTTGTTCAGCTGGGAGTAGAGAAGGCTCCAAGGAAGCTTTATAGTGACCTTCAAGTAACTGAAAGGGGCCTGTGAGAAAGATGAGGAGGAACTTTTTACAAAAGCATATAGTAATAGGAGGAAGTGGAATAGCTATAAATTGAAGAGGGGCAGATTGAGACTAGATATTAGGAGGAAATCCTTGGCAATGAGGGTGGTGAGGCATTGGCACAAGTTGCCCAGGGAAGTTGTTAATGCCCCATCCCTGGAGATGTTCAAGGTCAGGTTTGATGGGGCCTTGAGCAGCCTGATCTAGTGGGAGATTTCCCTGCCCTTGGCAGGTTTGTTGGAATTAGATGATCTTCAAGGTCCCTTCCAACTCAAACTATGATTCTATGATTTTATGATTGTTAGGGATGGACAATAGTCGACACCTCCAGAGGTCTGGATCAGGTTAGACAAGCACTAATCTAACTTGACTTCCTAAACTCCAGAATTTCCTTTGAACATGAATGTAACACTCTACATTATTCTAAGCTTCCAGCAAGGAGACCTCAAAGTCTTTTTGCTTATATGCTCTTTGCCTCACTGGCCTCACCTTGTTTTCATTCTCTGGCAGATTTGGGTACCAGTCGTGGGGTACTGGCGCAAGGCAGCCCTGTTCATAGATCTCAGTATTTATGCAGTTGCAAGACTGTTACTCAAGACCTGCAGCTCCAGTACATGCCAGTGGAAAGGGTAACTATAAAACAGTGATGAAAACCTGGCTGTGTTTACCCAAAATGTTTACTTGGGAAAGAATGGGAAAAGTTGACTTGTTGTCTTAAGTGTACCAAGGAAGTGTTATACTGTAAATTACTCTCTGCAGGGAAAAAAAGCGCCTTTTAAAGGATCTTGCCTTTTTTTGAATGGCAGAATATTATATGTAATGCATAGAGAAACTATGCATTGACATATTTAAATATTTTCAAATATTACACATTTTTATTTTTCTTTAAATGCATTAGTAAATTGTCCAAAATAACTTATTTTTCTGACTACACTTTTAGCCTCCTTTATTCATGTTTAAGAACTTGTGACAAGCAAAATCCCTTTTTCCCCTAGGAGTGATGTGGACAATTCTACTGCTCTTTTAACCAAGTTTGTGTGACTCACAACACAAGGTTGCTTTGTCTGATTTTGTCTTTCTGACCAAAAGACCACTAGATCTATTCTAAAGACCATCCTAATGATCTTATTTGGGGTGAGGTGCAGATAATCTTCTCACTTACCATATTGTTTAAAGAGATTTGGATTTCTCTGAGTATGTAAAACTTCCATTTATTTATGTATTCAAGCAGATTTCAGCAAACTGTCTCTCCTGATATTTGGAAGAAATTTATTGTGGATATCAGAAATATAGCTTATACTATTTCTTCATTTGGAAGGCGTAACATACAGTAACTATTAATAATGACCACTCAGATGGAGTGACTGACTACAGTGTTTATATCATTGGAGTGTTGGAGCTGGAAACAGCAACTCACAAACTCGAGCAACACACAAGAGGCTCCCAAAGAAACGTTTTCAGAGGAAAGAAATATCCATAAAATTTGAAGCAATAATTCATTGACTTTAGATTAAATAAACAATTAGCAAACTTATACTGAATATTCTGGTTTGTAGATTACCAAATTTCTTGTTTCAATTTTCATGTCTCCACTCTGGAGATTCTGAAAACCTAAACCAAATAAAACAACAAATCAATACCTCTTCAAACTTGCCTGCATATCTTCTGCTTTCCCACTCAACTTCACTTTTTGCTGAATGACTCAGCAGCAGAAGGCTGCTTACATTTGATATACTTATTCTATCTAGGCTAAATATCTGATATATCTTCCTTTCTAAAAGCAAAACAGAACCAAAAAACCCAACTCTTACTGTTTATAATATCCCCAGAAAATAACAGTCTTATAAAAATATTTCTGTTATCAGTCATGGATGAATATCTGGCTAATGTCCAACAGAATTTTTATTTCCTTAAACAAAAAGCAACTGTTTTCAGTACAGACACTGCCCTGCAATGTGTTTTTTCTTTTCTTGTTGCAAAAGGTTTTGTTGCTTAATGGAGCTTAAGTCACAAGCTGGATGCACTCATTTATTCAGAGATGTCCTCCACTGGCTAATTACTGGCTTAGAAAAATATGAAGGAAGAATAAATTCACTGTTCTGGCAAAATACAACAATTTTGCAAACCACCAGAATTCAATTTTAGGTTTGTACACAACCCAAGAAACAGGGAGTTCTGAGTTATACTTCTCCCAATAACTTGATGCTTTCTTTTGGAAACCATTTAAACTCATGTGTTTAGCAGTAATTCCACCTATGCACAGCATTCGTTTGCAGGCATGTCTTTTGCCATAAAGAGCTAATCCACTTTGTCCACTTATTCCTCTGCTGGAACCTTGATCCTATAAAGCCTCGTAGTGTATGCAATGGGAAGCATGAGCCCACCAAACTCAAGGCCTTTCCCCAAGGGACCAGGAAGGATCAGGGGAAGTCTGGAGGATCCATTACGTGGTAGCAGACCAGCCTGAATGTGTCCTTCAGCCTTACCACGTAAGCTAACACTTCAGCTTTCTATTTAGCAGTTTCAGAGAATGACTCAGCTGGAGGGTGCCAGAAGTTTATCTCTTATTACCTCAGGAAGTTGCTTCCATAATTTAGTCTTGTGCATGAGTACACTTTATTAGTTTGAGCTCAAGTCAGTTGGAGTTGATTGATGTTGTATGTTTTGATACAAAGGAGATTCTACAGCCCCAGGACAAGATTCCCATCCAAACATGTGCCAGGCTCCACACCATGTCAGCAGTCCTGGCTCTCTCAGCACCTCATCATCATCCCTGAAGCAGTCAGTGACACTCTTGCAAACACTGTGTAACCACAGGACCCTCTTGGGGACTGAGCAGCTGGAGGAAGTGAAATTTTAACAAAGATCACCTCAAATTGCCACAAAAAATGCAGGAAGAGAAACAGAGAACACCTAAGATACTCTGAGATATGTTCCTCACCACTGCAATCTCTTGAGCTGTCACAACATATATTTGTGATGCACAGGGGAGAAGCAATTAATTAAGCGTGGGCATTGGCTGGATTGTGCTTATTAGTCACAGGTTTATGCAAAATTTCTGGAGAGGCAGCTGCTCACTGTTATAGGGTGCTCTCACTTTACCCTTCTGTGTGAAAATCATGAGACAGAGGATAGGCTCTCTTCATATTGTTTTCCTGGGATCCCTTTAATTGCAAGCACTCCTGAGTTCAGAAGCTGATAATAGGAACAGGAAATTGTAGCTGGACTGGTAGAAGGAAACACAGCCACATTCTGGCACCTTATCTATACAGATATTCTGGAAAAATGTATAACTCTGAAGACAAAATCCATGTGTTATTTTAGAATGGTTCTGCCTGAAAACCAGTTTCAACACTGGCTTTGAAACCTCCCAAATAAATGAGACAAGAAAGTAAAACACTACTGTTTCACAAGCTAACTAATCTGATCCTGATTCTAGGCACTGCAATGTATTTATACTTCACAACATGTGGTGTCTAGAGGAAACACTACCTTCTTTCAACAGTCTGGCAAATGTGTTTTGAGACAGTCTAATGACAGGATTGATTCAGGGGGCTTTACTGGTTGGCTCTGGACACAAGGGCTTTTAAATGGTATTTTCAAAACTTTCTGTGAGATTATGGTGTTTCTTACAGTACATATACTCAAAACAAAACAGATATCTCAATTCTCTCTGACACATCTAAAGGCCCCACAACTTTTAGTCAGACATTATATTCTTCACTGTGTACTCCACACATCAGAGCAAATTTCTAACAAAAAGGAACTACAGGAATTTAAAATTTTGAGCAAATGTGTCGCACTTGTATCTAAGTAGATGTACTATTTCCTTTTTTTTGATCTCTCATGTGATGTCTGCTGAGAGCGTATCAGTGCCTGAGAACAATCATCAGACATACTGTTGTCATTTGACTTAGCTGAATTCATTTAAAAGCATTTTGGCTGGTACTTTCCAACCAGTGGCCCCATTGTAATTAGAATTTGTTAGCAGTGCTGGTGGTGCATTGCTTATTTTACTCACCTGGTTTTCTTGCTGGAATGTCTGAAAAGTGTTAGCCATGTTCTGCTACTCCATCATCACCTTGTGAAGGTGAGGCGCTGATGGATCATAAGATGGGTGCCAGTCTTGTAATAGGAATCATATGATTTTTGATGCCTGAGACCCTGGCCACGAAGAATAGAGATGACATGATGAGCATGGGCTATTTAGGATAGGAAAAGTAAAGAAAGGACCATTTACAGGAAATATTTTAAGCCTGCTAGTTGCTTGAAAATCTGCAGCAGACTTCCATTAGATTTGGCTCCATTGATGATCTAATGTGTAAAGAGCTGGTCTATTAACTAGTATGTTTTATATTGTTATCAAAACTGAAATAAGCTGAGAACACCAAATGTGGGATTTAAGCTCCTCTGAAGGTAAGCTTATCTGTAGAGCCAGAAGAGACGCACAACATTAGCCAAGAAGGCCACGTATGCTGTACTTCTCAAAAGCACACTTCGTTCCAGGGAGAACATACTTGACATCTTCCCTATAGATATGTTCTTTCATAGTACTGTAATATCTACATGTCTTTATTTTGGAGTAACTTTAGCAGAAGTTGATTTAGTCTGTGAGCAAAACAGCAGATGAATCTACCTTTGGTTCTATTTATGATCATTAAAAGCCTTGGGAGTTTCTCAGCCTCACAAATAAGACATTGCTATAGCACAGAGCTTATGTAGTTATAGCAGACAACTACCAAAGACCACTGAACAGTGACAATTCTGATTACTGAGTCTGATGCCCTGATATCACAGTCATCGTGTGATATCATGCCTTGCATAAACTCAGATTTATATGGCCTTCAATACTCCTGTCCTGTAGTTCTAGAAACTTAATTCTCTGAAGGAAAGTTTTCCAGCCTATATTTTAGTCAAACTTCCACAGAAAAAGAAGAGCAAGACTTTGTTCAAATTAGCTAGAAAATATTTGAAATTAATGCTACAGGTTAAGAGGTGTTAAAATACCACGTGTTTAAACTAGTATACACTTGTACTTAGTGCCACTAGTACTTAGTGTGTACTAGAGAAAGGACAAGCAAAAAAAAAATCAGTAGATTTAAGGAAAGTTATCCTGAAGTTCAGATACTGAGTCATCGTCAAAATCATTGCAAAAGTCATAACATACATGAAATATTATTTTTTCTAGCATGAATCCTCACTCCATTAAATAATTGTGAAGCATAACATCATGAAAGGGCTTTCTTTAAGATGTCAATGGATAGTTCAATACACAATCTCCATCTTTCTGTGTTTACATATCATCTTACCAGGATGTTAGTGCAAAAGTGTCTGCTATTGCTTCTTAATATCAGTTATTAGATACATTACAAGAATTTTTCTTTTTTTGGAGATGCAGATAATTTATTATAAATTAAATATTCCTTTGGAACTCAGAAGTGGTACAATGTAAAGAATTGGTTGCTGAGATACAGAATGCATTATTTTTTTCTCCTTCTTATTTGCTTTTTCATTTGTTAATAAAGCAAGTAAATTCATTAATCCAAAACAAATCTAATAAATTAGCAGAGAAAAAAATCAATTTAATTATGTTGACCATTTATGCTTCCACTCCACCCTCACCCTTAGCCAGTAATATAGCATGTGGTAGATACTTTATCACCACAGTTAATTGTTTATACTAGAAAGTCAGCCTTCCTTGCTAGCATGGATAATCTTGCCAAGTGGAATTATTAGGTCTGGTCTCCTGCAATTTACTCCCAGACTTCATTATTTAACTGTTTCTTTCTACAAAGCAAGGTTGTCATTGAAGCTGGCACAAATTACTGTGCTACTTTTGTGTATACATTCACCAGAGCTGTGGGAACAAAATGAAGGATCTTGCATACACAGAGTGATATTACAATAAGAAGCCTCATTTACGCTCCCAATAAGTTAACAGCATGTGAAAAGAAGCAAGGAAAACCATGTGTGAAGAGCACAAAGGACTCAGAACTCATTTTAAGGAACTGGATTTTACATTAATTTTCTAAATTGCCTGTAAATACTTTCTGACAGGTTAGCTCTCTGTCACTTGAAACCTTGCTACCAGGTTGATCCCCACTGCCCATGTAGTATGAGGTATATAGACAGACAAAACAAGTTCTTGGTGTCTTGATTACAAAACTAGTTGCCTTTTGAAGAACCCATATGGCTATAGCACAGAGTCAAAACATTACCCTGGTGATGTTGATGCAGTACAACTTTAGAAATCTCATAAAACTGCCATGTTAAGCCATGTTCTGTTTTGTGGTCTTCACTGTAAAGGTCATGTAAGCACTGTAGGATAAACAGCTTATCACAATATCGAGAAAATGAAAGCCGATAAAATCTCAGAAGAATACTTTATAGTTTTTAATTGACATAAGTTAAGAGAATTCTATTAGCAGGAACATATCAGTTACCAGATTAATTTAAGCAAATGATTGCTCATTAAGAACACAGAGTCATACCAGACATCTAATTTATAGAGGTGGGTGTACAGAGTACGGTAACAGCATGGTGTCTCCTTCCTTTCCCTAACTTCACTGGCATTTCAGAAACTCGGACCATAAAGGTCCACCTGAAAGCCAGAAAGAACAAAGTAATCTTTCTTCCACATTTTACATTCTTGTATCATCCTCTTCTATTTTCTTATTCTTAAATAATCTTTTTTATTCTTTAAGTAATCCTCATGAAACTAAATCTTGTGTTGCTCAATGGAGGGTTTCGCAAAAGCAGTTCTGCGGGTACAGAGTATGTCTCACAGACCCTGCTGATGCTGAGCTCCTTTTTTTATAAAGTCTTGCTGTGGTATTGATGTTTCCAAAGAGGTTATTTCAGTAGCATGAGGAAAGGGACATTTTTAAATTTAGTACTACCTCCCAAGGAAATAAGGGAACCATTTAATGCACCTTCTTGTTGTGAAGTTTCTAACTTAATTTTTAACGGGAACAAGGAAGAATGGATGAGAATATCAAGCAGGGACAAGATGTAGCTATAGAAATCAGGAACCCTTGTGTTCTCTATTTGACTCTGAGTTGGAAAGTGGCATTATAATCACATTGCAGAACAATTGATTTACCTCACCACAAGAACGGCTGTTACAGTTCATAAATTTTGCATTTTACTTGCCAGGATCATGAGTCTCTGGATTGGAGAAGAACTGTGTTGTGATTGGAAGGCCAGTAACACAAGTGGAAGAACTTGTGCTAATATCAAGGCTTCATATGTATGATGGAAGAACACATAAGAATGTCACTATTGTGGAATCTAGTTCTGTGAATTGCTAAAGCTACTCAGAATAGGCACAACTGGAAGCTGAAGATTTCCTCATCATTGTTTGGAGTCACTCACAGTGAGGCAAAAACCTATCCCTTATCAATGCTGACTTTGTTTAAATCCAGTAGGTGCTCTGGGACAAATATTTAGATTGCAAACAATGATTTTGACCACAAAATACACATCTTGAAAATACATGATAAATTACGACAGACTGTGTTTTCCTTTGGCACAATATGACATTACAGTTGGAGCACTTGGGACTGTGGAACAATTCTGCTTCAGGTTGTGTGGAAAGGGTGAAGGAGGTAGAAGATGAAAGACAGCACTTTCAGATAACCTTTCAGTGAGAGATAAAAACCACCACATGCCATTGTTCAGCTTTTACAGAAATCCTTTTCAGACAAAGTGATAATTTTAGAATGATTCTTAAAATTTCTCTTCCCCTTATATCATCTACTCTTCTCATTAGCCCTTTTCCTTCTTTCTCCCTTTTCTCCTTTTTAATGCTGAAGTGTCTAAGAAATCTTTGAGTTTCCCAATATCAATTTTTCGTGAACGTCCTTATTTTCTTTCCATTCTTCCCACTGAACCTCAAAACTTCTTTGCCCTATTACTGCTAATGTAAGATATCACCAAGTGTTTAGGACCAGGCTGAAACAGGACAGGTAATGACTGTGCCGCATCCACCATTCCTATGAAAGGAAGAGAGTGTGCAATCACAGTTTCATTACATAGTTAGAAAGGCTTGTCACGTTCCAAAACCTTAAAAAAGCAACAAGTAGCAAGGCCAACATGATGATATCTTAACTTCACGAGTTTATACAGGATCCTCTCTTGCAGATGGAGCTGGGAGCCTGAGGAAGGCACCTCTTGTCACTTATGTCTTGCCACCAGGTGGAGTAAAAAATTATTTCCTCCCCTCTCACTTGCCATCAATCTCTTCTGGAAGTTGCAGTTATAGCTCACTACTGTAGCAGCTCCTATCTCACGTGTGATCTCTGGTGAACCCAGAAAAAATGACATCTATTTCTTCAATGAGTTTTCGTACTATCAGAGGAGCATAAGAATCTGTTTCCAGTTGTGAAATGGAAGAGGCTGTGCTCAACAACTTCACCACTCCCAGTTTTTTCCCCTCTTTTAGAAGAGAGAGGTATCAAATAACTTTCCATTTTAAAGCCTCAGGAAAATTACATATCCTCCTTTTCAAGCATATGACCTTGAAAATCATAGGGCAGGAGGCCTCAAGGACTGCTCTTGTGGCTGTCTAAACATGATTGCGCCCTGCCAGATTTGATGGTGCTGTCACAGTTTTGGAGCTGTTCTATGTGGCACACAGCATCACAGCACTCCAACAGTCCTGCAAACAAACATATTCAACTAAAAGCCGCAGAGGCCCTAAATTCCAGTTTAGGTGAAGTTGTTCTGGAGCATAACGAGGCAAGCACAGGCACATACTACATAAAGCAACTTTGAATTTGGAACAGTTCAATGTTTCTATGTGTCCACACTCAGGCAAACTGAGGACTTGCTTTGGTGCTGGCTTCCACCAAAGTTCCTGCTAACTTCAGCATGCTTTAGAAAGTTGTGTGTGTTGGGAAATCTGAGCTTGTACTTTGTCTCTCTTTGGTCAGGGAAATAATTGACTGTTATATACATCACTTTCTGTCCTGGTCTCTCTTATTTACTTATGCTAAAGGATGGTTTCCAGCTGGTTTTTAGTTTGTTTTTTGTAGACTGGCTCAGTGTGGCGTATTCACTGAGCTTGGGAAGTACAAAAAGGCACATGGGTATTATATCTTTACTGAAAACAAAAAGAACAGCTCTGTTTCAAGGTTATGACAGATACGGCTGTGGTCCTATCACAGGTCACTCCATTAACTTTTTGAGTAAGGTTTTTGAATTATTATGTTCCCATAGTTCTGTGCAGCTGATATACCATATATCACATTCAGCCACATAATAATATAACAACTCACTAAAGCAATGAAATGTCTCTTAAGAAGGTTCAGAGCCTGATCCTTGAGCTCTTTAATGTGCAGTGACACTTCCTGTCCTTACAGATGGATCTAAAACTCTGCAGAAGGAATTGACCTTTTTAATTTGAAGAAAAATAATTTGAACTTTTTCTTTTGTGACAAAGTCATAGCTACAACTCAAAACTTGTTTAGGCAAGCCAGAGAAGAACGACATTTGAACTACAGGCAGAATAAATGGAATGAAAGTAAAGTAACAGACAATAATCAATTTCAGTAATTTTCCCATAGTATTTGCTTACTGTTTTTTCCCAGTTATATGCTCGTGCTGGTTTAAATGTTCATGGAAGACGACAAAAGTACTTATAGCTGAGGCCAAAGCTAGGTATACTGTGTGATACACTAGGCTTAAGCAGTAAAGTAAGATTTGGCTCTGTGTTTATGTTTGATCATGTAACAGGCCATTTAGTCAGATCTAGGGTTAAAGATACTTAATTGTTCATCTTGCTTTTTTATACTGCCATTTTGAAGGTGCATCTTCACTTGGATTTCCTAAAAAAGATACAGAGAGATATCCCCAACTATCTTGCTTGTCTTAGGATATGCCATCATTTCCTTCCTAGTCCATGCATTAAATGAGTGCTGATTTGAATGAGTTTGATGTTAAGTGGTTTTGTTACATATTCCTTGCCAAAACCTGGTTGACAAATTTTATATTCCCCTTCCACTTCCCTTCCCGTCATCCTCTTCCTCCTTCACTCTCTTGTCCTTTCTCTCCTTTTCTTGTTCATCTACCTATTAAAATAAATAAAAGGTCACTGAAAAAAACCCAAAAATGTAACACCCAAAGCACACTTAACTCTGTCTTGAATTATAGTGCAACATAGTTAACATCTTGTTAAGAATATATAAACTCTGCAAGTCTAATAGGAAACAGATTTTGAGGGCTTTGTATTTAACCAATTCTATGAAGAATTCTATTCTATTTCCTATAAGAAATATTTCAGGACAACATGGGGATTTCAAAAGCAATGTTAACTTGTCCAATTTAAAATCTATTGTGTGATGCACTATGTTAAAAATTCTATTAGTCAAAATTAAAGTTAAATATGCATTTCATATATGAATACAATATCTTTACTCACTACACCTATATTATAGACCTATTCCCACAGAGCTCAGTTGTGTACTAACGATAACTTAGTAAGTGGTAAGAGATTATCTGCTTCAAAAGTAACAGATAAAATATACATGAGGCAGGCTGCAACGAGGCTAAGTCAATTACATTGTTAGAATATTAACCTGTACATTTCCTTGTAATTTTACAACTTATGTTGTCTTGCGATTTTTACCACACACTCTTACTTTCATATTTGCACAATTCTTTGTTTTTGTAAGTAACACAGGAAAACAAATCTTTTAATAACATTTTTTAAATAAAGGAATCAGGTGACTAGATACATGCTGAATCTGGAATGTCTTATTGTCCATATGAGGCAACAGAGAACCAGACAAACCATTGTCAGATTTATGAATCTCTACAAAGTGGAGAAAAAAATATGTTTGAAAGCTGGCTACATATTTAAATACATTTTGCACTTGGCCATAACAATAAAAATTTAGGATCATGTCCTTTGTGTAAATACCCAAAAAAAGTATTTAATAGTATTCACTCCAACACAAACCAAAAGGAATAAAATGGATAAAGAAGTATATATGCTCTACTGTGGTAAGCAGCATACTCTCTGTATCTCCTTCTTTTAGAATATTCAGTGTGAGAATAACCAAACTTGCAAAAACTTCCTCCCTTAGATTGTAGAACCTAGTGGGATACTTTTTTCTTGTTATCAGTGTCTGAAGGCATTTGTGATCACAAAATCAGCATCAATAAATCCATCTTTCATGAGCCTTCCCTTCTTCTTCTCAATTGTTCCTTCCTGTTTGCAACACCCGTATAGTTGTAGGGCTGATGAGAAGGAGCTCCCTCAAGCTCCTTTGCATCTCTGCTGGATTGTAAAAATAGGGCACAGATAACTGAGCATTCATTAGTCTGCAGAGAGAAGCAGAAGTTCTCTCACTGGTCCTGGAAAGGGAAATAAGACCCTGTGAAAGGCTGAAGAAGATCTAAAACAGTACCTTTCACAGTCATTCAAAGTGGAAAACTCTGCCCTGCATAACATATAACCACTCAATGGCTTTTACAACGGTAGCAAGCTGATGGCAGCAGCAAAACCCTCAAGGACCATAAGTAAGGTGAAACATAGAAAAGCAAGAAAAGACTACCTGATTTTCAGTGTGTGGTGGTGTTTAATTTTATTTACTCAGATTATCTAAGAGTTACTTTATTACAAGCTGATCAATCATATCTTTCCTTGACCATTGTAATCCTTTCAGATCCTATCCTCCAAGGTGTTCACCAATACCCAGAGATGCTCAGCAGTCCATTGTACAATGGGAAGTCCTATATAGAATCATAGAATCACCAGGTTGGAAGAGACCCACTGAATCATTGAGCCCAACCATTCCCATCAAACACTAAATCATGCCCCTTAGCACTTTGTCCACCTGTGTCTTTAACAGCTCCAGGGAAGGTGAATGAACCACCTCCCTGGACAGTCTGTTCCAATGCCTAATGACCCTTTCTGTGAAAATTTTTTTTCTGTTGTCTAGCCTAAATCTCCCCTGGTGGAGCTTGACGCCATTTCCTCTTGTCCTGTCCTCTGTCACATGGGAGAAGAGCCCAGCACCTTCCTCTCCACAACCTCCCAGCAGGTAGTGGTAGAGAGCAATGAGGTCTCTCTTCAGCCTCCTCTTCTCCAGGCTAAACAATCCCAGCTTGCTCAGCTGTTCCTCATAGGGCCTGTTCTCCAGCCCCTTCACCACCTTTGTTGATCTTCTCTTGACTCACTCCAGAGCCTCAACATCCTCCTTGTGGTGAGGGGCCCAGAACTGAACACAGGATTCAAGGAAGGGTCTCACCAGTGCTGAGTACAGAGGGAGAATCATCTCCCTGGACCTGCTGGTCACACCGTTTCTGATACAAGCCAGGGTGCCATTGGCCTTCTTGGCCACCTGGGCACACTGCTGGCTCATGTTCAGTCTCCTGTCAACCAACATCTCCAAGGTCCTTCTCCTCCAGACAGCTTTCTAGACAGATTTCTTCTAGTCTGTAGCTCTGCATAGGGTTGTTGTGCCCCAAGTGCAGGACCCGCCATTTGGCCATGTTAAACCTCCTGCCATTGGACTCAGTCCAGTGGTCCAGCCTGTTCAGATCCCTTTGTAGAGCCTCCCTACACTCCAGCAGGCCAACACCTGACCAGCTTAGTGTTGTCTGCAAACATTCTAAGGGTTCATTCAATGCCTTGGATGAAGACATTGATGACTTCAAAGTCATTGATAAAGACATTGAACACGGTTCACTAGTTAGCCTGTCCATTTAAATATATTCTGATTTAGCAGAGTAAGCCTGAGCTGGAGGCAATTTTTAAGCTTTTTTATCTCAAAATACTTGATTTCTTAGATAGAGGAAGAACTGCTGTTTGAAGCTGATCCAAGGAGTGGGAGGAGGAGAGACCTGGCAGATGTCAATTTGAGCCCTAGTAATAATAACCTCCTCCAAGAAATCTAATTCATTGAGCTAACAGTTACTCAGTCTGATCCTGCAGTGTGTTGTGTTTTATTTCTGATGTGTCTTTCTAACATAAAGTTCTAAAAGGAAAAATATAAAGGAAAAATCCTCACAACAAAACAGTGTAAATCAAAACACATATGATCAACTGTCTGCAACTTTCTGGGACAATCAAGTCTGGGGTAAAAACTCTCTAATATAAATGATTCAGTGATGTATATTGTTGGAATATTTGTTGTCAAAAGCGGCGTGATGTGTCTGGTATTAAACTATAAGGCGTGGCTCCACATACCTTGGGAAGTGCAAGTTTCCACACTAGCTCACTGGTTGCATCTGAAGAAGTAACTTGTGGAGCAGTGAATAACAACAGGTACGATGAATATTTCAATAAAATTAATTACTCAAAATAAATAGAAACAATATCAAGACAACTATACCATAAAGCAAGTCCAGACTGGAACTGTCTAGCAGTACTTTCATTAGATATGCAAGGCCTGAGCAGAGAAGGTGACCTATGGAAGAGCCAGCTGGTCAATGGTTTATTCCTACTGCTACACACACAATCCCAGATCAACAAGAGAATTCAGTAGTTTGCACTGCTTAGACTAGCTCTTGGCTCCTTGAGGTACCTACACTACTATAAGTGATTTTTGTTCCATTAGATCGAAACCAGGTTTCTTTGGTTGTTGGGGTTCTTTTTGCTACCATTAAATACTCCAGTCTCAGAGTACACTGGATTAAAAACAGGAGTATGTTTCCAAGACAGTAGCTAACATCCAAATGTAGGATTTTAACTCCACTGTACAAAGTGGTAATTTTACCATGTGACATTATGAAATTTGGTAAAGCCTAGACCCCAAGATGTCAACAGGTCCTCATTCAGGGAGGAAACACAGAATAACATGTTTAAAAAAGAAAAAAAAAAAACTGCCTTTCTCTTCCAGGTACAAAATGAGCAAGATTGTATTTTCTCATTTAAGAGTAGAACAACCGTGATTCTATTGACTACATGAAGCACAAAGCCTCTGGGAGTTCTTGTCTGGCTGATGGTGTAACCCCACTCCCCATTTAACCCTTTGAAGAAGAGGTGTTCTAAAAAATTTACAGGTAGGTTTTATGCCCTTAAGAGAGAGAATTGAGCTTAACATATGGTTACATATGGCTACAGAAGTTGGTATGCTACTTCTTTTATGATGATCCAGTGTGTCTCTTCCAACCTGCTGATTCTATGATTCTTACCTATCACTATGAAATAACATTCAAAGAATCATTATAGCTATTCCATGCAAGTACTTTCCTTGGCACTTCAGTGATACTTATCAAGCATGAGGAAGGATGGAAAGACTGAGACCTAGAACTGTAACATTGTACATGTAACTCAATTTTGCAGTGAATTCAGCTAGTGAATGTATTTGGAACTTCAAACAAGGTTTGTCATTCCCAGATCTGACATTTTGCAAAGGGAATAGACATTTGGACTCTTCCGAAGGCTCGTTTTTCTTAAATTATTAAGCATTTTGGCATATCACCGAGAAATGGAACTTCTGCTCTTCAATTACAGAGGACTTTCAGACAGAGTTCAAGACTGAAATAAGCATGATTGTCTGAAGTGGGTTCTTAGAAGCCATAGCAGAAACCATAGCAAAATCCAGTAAAATCATCAGGCAGTGCAAAAGGACTGCAAGAACAAAGGATAAGCCAGTGGCAGGGGCAGGATTAGGGAGGATGCTGACGTGTAGGGAAAGTTATGGAACAGGTGATCTTGAGTGTTAAAATGAGGCACATACAAGAGAACCAGGTGATCAGGCCCAGTCAATACGGGTTTACAAAAGGCAGGTCTTGACAAACTAACCTGATCGCCTTCTATGACAGAGTCACTTGGCTGCTGGATGAGGGAAAGGCTGTGGATGTGGTCTTCCTGGACTTCAGTAAAGCCTTTGACACAGTTTCTCACAACACTCTGCTACGGAAACTGTCAGCCTCTGTCCTGGACAGGCACACACTCTCCTGGGTGGAAAACTCGTTGGATGGCCGGGCCCAGAGAGTGGTGGGAAATGGTGTTGAATCCATCTGGAGGCCAGTTCCAAGGGGGGTCCCCCAGGGCTCAGTGCTGGGTCCAGCCCTGTTCCATGTCTTCATCAATGACCTGGATGAAGGCATTGAGTGTACCCTTAGCATGTTTGCAAATGACACTAAGCTGTGTGGAAGTGTCGATCTGCTGGAGGGTAGGGAGGCTCTGCAAAGGGATCTGAACAGGCTGGACCACTGGACTGAGTCCAATGGCAGGAGGTTTAACATGGCCAAATGGCGGGTCCTGCACTTGGGGCACAACAACCCTATGCAGAGCTACAGACTAGAAGAAATCTGTCTAGAAAGCTGTCTGGAGGAGAAGGACCTTGGAGATGTTGGTTGACAGGAGACTGAACATGAGCCAGCAGTGTGCCCAGGTGGCCAAGAAGGCCAATGGCACCCTGGCTTGTATCAGAAACGGTGTGACCAGCAGGTCCAGGGAGATGATTCTCCCTCTGTACTCAGCACTGGTGAGACCCTTCCTTGAATCCTGTGTTCAGTTCTGGGCCCCTCACCACAAGGAGGATGTTGAGGCTCTGGAGTGAGTCAAGAGAAGATCAACAAAGGTGGTGAAGGGGCTGGAGAACAGGCCCTATGAGGAACAGCTGAGCAAGCTGGGATTGTTTAGCCTGGAGAAGAGGAGGCTGAAGAGAGACCTCATTGCTCTCTACCACTACCTGCTGGGAGGTTGTGGAGAGGAAGGTGCTGGGCTCTTCTCCCATGTGACAGAGGACAGGACAAGAGGAAATGGCGTCAAGCTCCACCAGGGGAGATTTAGGCTAGACAACAGAAAAAAGATTTTCACAGAAAGGCATATAGGGTACTGCTGGTTCATTCACCTTCCCTGGAGCTGTTTAAGGGATGGGTGGATGAGATGCTAAGGGACATGTATTTGATAGGAATGTATTATATATAATGTATAGTATTTGATATGAATGGTTGGACTCGATGATCTGGTGGGTCTCTTCCAACCTGGTTGTTGTATTATTCTATGAGTCTAATTCACATTGCCTATGGGCATGGAACCTAGTTTAGATCAAGAACATTTATGTTGCAAATTCAAAAAGAAAGCATTCTTTGTTTTGTAGCATAATAAATTGGGTAGCACAGAACCACTCAACAAATAGGCAGTTCACTTACTGCTCTTTTACAGCAAAGTCCATTTCACAGGAAGTTCAAATTTTGGACATAGAATTTACCACAGAAAGAGAAAAATAATATCTGACTCTGACCTCCTGGTTTTAAAGCTCGGCACCCTTCAGACACACCATTCACTCTCCCTCTCTGGTTTAAGTGGACAGAGAAGGAAAGGCAAACATTGTGGTAAAAGGAGTTTATGGATTGTGTTTTTCTTGTATCTTCTTCATTAAGGCAGCACCATTTGCAACCCAAAGTCTTTATTATGTTTTTCTCCATGCACTGGCAAAGCTCTTCTGTGGAAAACAACAGCAGCAGTAATTAAAAAAAAAAAACAAACCCAAAAAGTCAAAACACAAAACCAAAAAAACTTATAGGAAAAATAAGGCAATAAAAGCTGGAGTGTAGTGCTGCAGATGAAAGCCTCATAATCTAGACCTCATATGGTCTGGCACATCCACCACTGGACCTGAACCCTAATGCACTAAAGTGACTAATGAATAACAGCGCAGCAGTTCTTTTACAATGGGAGAAAAGTTGCTTGAAATACTATTTCCACCCACTAGCAGGGAATGGATTTTATTTGTGTTTTTGATGTTATACATTAAAACAAAGCAAAACTCTTCAGACTTCTGGACATCCAGAACTGGTGTTAAGGTTAAGCTAATGCTGTAGCTCTCCAGTCCAGGAATGCATTTCTTATTTGTACTCAGGCCAAGATCATTCACTTATATCTTAACTAAAGCCACAGTCTTTTGAAGATGTTGCACTTGGACTTCCTCCCTGCCAAGTTTCTAAATTACAACGTGCTGTGTCCATGAGAAAACTGAAGATGATTTATTAGAACAAGGTGTCAGAATGTTTCTCTCTCCCCCGCATCAGGCCAGGACACTAGTAGCACATGAAAAGACACCGTCAATATGTTTTATCCCTCAAATTTATAAAGGAAGACTTTTTTTTTCTCCTTTCCCAACAGCGGTTGTAAAAACATTGGAAATAACTTGAAATAAAATATTTACTGATCTCTCAGATGTCCTTGTGCACTTCCATTCAAAGAGAACAGCTGCATGCATCTTCTGCCACTCTTCTGTTACAACAGTAGGTTGCAGAGAGCAGAAAACCCATTACACCAGTGAAGTATAAACTATAATTTATAGCTGTATTGATGAGCAGTTTATTAACTGGGGATAGACTACATGGATTAAACAAAATAGTAAATCAAACCCAAGCTTCTTTCCAATTATATTGAAGAAGAAATGGATGTGAAACCTATGTAAGAAGTCCAACCTGCTCCAGTCTTGTAGTTACCTGAGAGAATCATAGAATCATAGAATCACCAGATTGGAAGAGACCCACTGGATCATTGAGTCCACTCATTCCTATTAATCAGTAAATCATGCCCCTCAGCAATTGTAATAACAATAGTTACCCAGTACCAAAGCTATCCAATAATCTAACAAAACTTAGCACTGATAACTTTTATTTTGTTTATAAAGAACCTGTACTTCACACCAAACCAGTATTTCCTCTGCAATGCTTTCATGACTCTTATTTCTGTTATCGTCCTTGTAGTCCTGCGTGGAGGTTTAACCTACTCAGACAGTGAGACCCGAGCACAAAAACTTTGTAATTCTATGCCTTAATTTCTCTTAATTCCTTGAATCAGGTACAGAAAGTTACAGAAAACTTCTGTTTTTGCTTATTTGTGCCTCCTCCCACAATGCAGACACCTCCTCAAGAACTTTGACGCACCAAATCCTCACACTACCACCTGAACAGTTTCAGTATTGTGTATTTCTTACCCAAATTAATTCGGTGAGAGTGAATGTGCCTGTTTAGATGTCTGTTGCTTTCTAGTTTAAATTGCTGCGCTGCACCTCCCAGTCTTTAGATGCAGGCATACTAACTCTCCCACTGCACTGTTTTACTTTGGACCCTTGGACCAACGCCACCTTGGATGGCTGTTTTGCAATTCAATATATCAAGGTGTTATAGAATCATCGAATAGCCACCAGGTTGGAAGAGACCCATTGGATCATCAAGTCCAACCATTCCTATCAAACACTAAACCCTGTCCCTCAGGACCTTGTCTACCCATGCCTTAAACAGCTCCAGGGAAGGTGAATGAACCACCTCCCTGGGCAGCCTCTTCCAATGCCCAACGAACCTTTCTGGGAAAAACTTCCTCCTAATCTCTAGCCTAAATCTCCCTTGGTGGAGCTTGAAGCCATTTCCTCTTGTCCTGTCCCCTGTCACTTGGGAAAAGAGGCCAGCACCTTCCTCTCCACAACTTCCTTTAAGGTAGTTATAGAGAGCAATTAGGTCTCCCCTCAGCCTACTCTTCTCCAGGCTAAACAACCCCAGCTCCTTCAGCCGCTCTTCATAAGACTTGTTCTCCAGCCCCTTCACCACCTTTGTTGCTCTTCTCTGGACTCACTCCAGAGCCTCAACATCCTCCTTATGGTGAGGGGCCCAGAACTGAACACAGGATTCAAGGAGTGATCTCACCAGTACTGAGTACAGAGGGAGAATAACCTCCCTAGACCTGCTGGTCACACCATTTCTGATACAAGCCAGGGTGTCATTGGCCTTCTTGGCCACCTGGACACACTGCTGGCTCATATTCAGTCTCCTGTCAACCAACATCTCCAAGGTCCTTCTCCTCCAGAAAGCTTTCTAGACAGATTTCTTCTAGTCCGTAGCTCTGCATAGGGTTGTTGTGCCCCAACTGCAGGACCCGCCATTTGGCCATGTTAAACCCCCTGCCATTGGACTCAGTCCAGTGGTCCAGCCTGTTCAGATCCCTTTGCAGAGCCTCCCTACCCTCCAGCAGATCGACACTTCCACACAGCTTAGTGTCATTTGCAAACATGCTAAGGGTACACTCAATGCCTTCATCCAGGTCATTGATGAAGACATGGAACAGGGCTGGACCCAGCACTGAGCCCTGGGGAACCCCACTTGTAAGTGGCCTCCGGCTGGATTTAACGCCATTTACCATGTAATAATTCTTCAAAGTTTAGGGGAAAGAAGTTTTTTCATTTCTTTTTTTTTTATTTACTTTTGTTCAAGATTAAGCTTTCATAAAGTTTTTGAAATATTCCATAAAATACTGAGACAGTGCAATCTTAGATACCTACCATGACTTATACTAAGAAACCAATAACTGGCAGTAATTGCCATTTCACAGCATGACTTGAGATAGCATTTTTTTTTCTCTGTATGTGATGTAGGAAATAACTGTTCTACAGACAGCATTACTGTGTAGTAACATTGGATTTACTGTGGAGACCATGGTTCGATAGGGAGCCTTATCGCTTCTTTAACAGAAACACTTAGCCTTTGTACTGATCTGCTTTAAACTTACAAACATGAAAATATCCACACAGGAAAGAGAAAGTTTAAATGCAGAGCACAGAGAATCAAAAAGCTCTTGGGTGTGCAAGTGGGACAAACATCATGAATAGTGTAGTATTGTATATAATACATACAACTTTTCCATAATGCACAGTGTCAGCACAAACTGAAACCCTTCTAAAGAGAATACAGAAGGGTCTTTGAGAAGCTTAAATTGTTACACATTTGTTACTAATAACCTGAATGACTTTACCAATTTTCATAAACACAAATTGTGAACCTCTTCTAGTCAGGCTAGGACTTCATGATTTAATGCAAATTGGTCATGTCCCAGGGGCACAGCTGGATTTTAAAGTATGAGGATTGAGTTGCTTCTGGTAATGTCAACAGGTAAAATAAATCTGTCCAGGAAATTTATTAACAATTGCCACTTTCTCCCTCCTGCTATTTGTGAAAGGCAGATCTGACACTGAGTATGGTGAGCACAGGGTGAGTATAGTAGCTGTGAATAGTTCCTTATTATCCTTCACCATTATGTCAATAGAGAAGCTAGGAAAATCAATTTTCTTTTGAAACATTAGATCACAATTGAGGGAGTGTGATAGGGGGAGATTTGTCACTAATTTCACAGTGGCCAGTATTTCACCCTGGGATTTTTTCAAGACTGAGTTCTGTTCTCTGAAACTCTGAAACAGACTCCTTTCCTATTTAATATTTAATTTTGGTGCACTTTTGTGTTCTGTGTTTATTATTTAGACAAAGTCCACAAGTTGGCAACTAAACGAACTGGAAAGTACTCGTCAATCTTCTCTCAAGGGTGATTTCTTTCTCAGTAGTATTAAAATATCAGACAAGGAAAGTGATAAAATTTCTCTTCCTGAAGTTATCACAGAATCACCAGGTTGGAAAAGACCCACTGGATCATTGAGTCCAACCATTCCTATCAAGCACTAAACCATGGCCCTCAGCACCTCATCCACCCGTCTTTTAAACAGCTCCAGGGAAGGTGAATCAACCACCTCCCTGGACAGCCTGTTCCAGTGCCCAATGACCCTTTCTGTGAAAAATTTTTTTCTGTTGTCCAGTCTGAACATCCCCTGGTGGAGATTGAAGCCATTCCCTCTTGTCCTGTCCCCTGTCACTTGGGAGAAGAGGTCAACACCCTCCTCTCCACAACCTCCCAGCAGGTAGTTATAGAGAGCAATGAAGTCTCCCCTCAGCCTCTTCTCCAGGCTAAGCAATCCCAGCCCGCTCAGCCATTCCTCATGAGACTTGTTCTCCAGCCCCTTCGCCAGCTTTGTTACTCTTCTCTTGACTCACTCCAGAGCCTCAACATCCTCCTTGTGGTGAGGGGCCCAGAAGTGAACACAGGATTCAAGGTGCGGTCTCACCAGTGCTGAGTACAGAGGGAGAATAACCTCCATGGACGTGCTCGTCACACTGTTTCTGATACAAGCCCGGATACCATTGGCCTTCTTGACCACCTGGGCACACTGCTGACTCATGTTCAGTCGCCTGTCAACCAACATCCCCAGGTCCTTCTCCTTCAGGCAGCTTTCTAGCCAGACTTCTCCTAGTCTGCAGGAGAATAAATTCTTGTAATAAATTGTTGTGTATCAAACCTCAGTTCACCAAAATGGGAAGGAAGGGAGATCTCATTTCAGAATGTCATTAATATAGAACCTAAACAATAGAAGATAACAGCTAGTGCATATTGGGCAATAAGTAGCTCATGAAATTATCTCAAAGATCACACTTAGCCTAGACAATCCTTGGTAGCCAAATTTGATCGGTAAATTTACTAGTGCACTGGGAGACCAGAAAATTCAGGGCCACAGTGGAAGAGTGGCAGGACCTGTCAGTAGTGTGCCTTTAGTGTGCTAATGTAACCATGGTTTTATGCTTCGTCCCAACTTCTTGTTCTACCTGGGAGATTCCACTTGATCCTTCTGAATGTGTTTTCTGAGTTCAGTTGCTGATGTCCACCAGTTCAAAGCAAATCACCCACAGCTCTCTCCTTTTAGGGATCTCCCAGTAAGCTTGCCTGGGAGTGGCTGGGTTGTCTTTCAGTAAGCACAAAAACTACCCCTTCAAGTGCCTGTTCGGATTATCCAGCCATGTACAAAAATAATCCTAGCAGACACACACAAAACATACACACAAGAGTATATTTCCAGGATCCATTCTGACCAATTTAAACTGTGAGGTCTGGGCTTGTCTGGATCAGTGATGTGTTTAGTTGCAGATCACATCAGATACCCAGCTCCAAGAATATCGTGACAAAGATCAAAAGGACACTACACAAACTCTCTCTTAAACAAAGGGCCTTGAATGATGAAGGACTTCTGGCAATACTGAGGCAGTAGTGGCTAGGTTAATTGTTTCAAATCTCTGAAGAAGGTTTTGCGAGGGAAAGTTTGAAATGGCAGACATAAGGAAAAAGTCAACATCCATCTGTCATTCACATTTCCTTAACATTATCCAGTGCCACTGATTTCAGTTAGAAGTGTATTAAGTAAATCATTATGTTTGGAATTCAGCAAAGTAACACTCAAATGTGTTGCAAAGTAGGTAGTTTTATCTTTACTATATCTAATTAAATTTTTCCTCAATATCTGATGGAAGTGAGAAAGAATGAAGAAAATATTGGGCAAAATCTGGCATAAACATCTTGAAAAGCCATGCTACGAAGGGGGAATACATTTTTAATAAAATTACCTATTGAAAATTTCAATAATTTACATCCGACTTCAGCTGCTGATGTGGTTGTATTTCAAGTTGGGGTTTCTGGTCTAAAGTCAAATACTCAGAATATTTATATTTTCTTATGTTATTCATGTATTTATTTTTAAGAAGAGTAACATTTTAGAAAACAAAACACCTTTGCAGCACAGTATCTGAGTTGTCCACTATTTGTGCATGCTGCCAGAGTTGGTTCAGATTACCAGGAGAGCAATTTTCCCACTATCTGGGTCATTTTGCAGGAGTCAGTGCCCTATTTGCTCTTTATGCACATGAACCCTAGGGTCAGACTTGCTGCAGAATTCACTTTTCATTTTAAACCTCACCCGAATGTGAAGATGGCTTTGTTCAGAGCCAATCAAGACCAAGCCAGCACAGTGTGCCTCTATGCTAAGTGATGAGACACTTCTCTCTCTAACTTAACAGTACTAAGGTATTCTCTTTAACTGGACACCAACATTGTGGTGTTGTTTAGGAGCTTTTTTTCCTTGGAGCCTGCAGTCACAGCTACAGTGTTACGTCTTAACAATCCTGATGTCATAGTGTACAGTGTTAACTATAAGGAACTGGAAGGAGTACAGCACAGAATTTGGTGCCAACCTAGTGGTGGTGGTATCAGGTGGAAAGAAAGACCTTGGACGCTAATTCTTGCTTTCACTCCTGTCCTTTTGTTGATGATTAAAATCACATGTAGATGTGGGCACTAAAGTTCATAGAAATGGATGCAATGCTTTCTGACTGTTGATCTGGAACAAATAATGAGCTAAGGATTGAGCAGGAAATCTAGGATGGAACCGGAAACTGAGCTTAGGGTTTCAAAAGCCTAGGAGAAAGCTTAATTATCAGACCCTTTTCCTCCTCATCTTTCAGTTCTGTCCTAATATCAAAGACATGCATCTTCCTCTGGCTGACTGTGAGGATTTCCTTATCTACTGTTTCTAAAGGACAATAAAAAGATTTCAACTTAATTTTATGCCCATAAGCAACCCAGTCACAAGAATTCTTAGGATTTCACTTAGCTGCAGAAACATCATCCTGAAGGTATTGTACCATTCATGCAAAGGAATGCAAAAGTTAACAGTTAATTAAAATTACAGTCATGTAATTTTTGTCTTGCACATCAAATGGTAGCTCACTTCTGGGTTGTCAGTGAAATTTTACATGACTAGACCACCAAGATATTCATGTAGTTTCACATCTTAATAGAGAATATTGGAGAGAAGCTTGAATAGTCTTCTCAGTCTGGAAAGCAAATGCCCCTATAAATGAAAGCAAAGAAGCAGAATGATCTCTTTCACCTTGAGATGTAGGTGGAACAATGCACAGACCTGAAGGGTGAACAGGAACATCTGATTTTAAACAGTTAAAAAGATTTTTCCCAAGTCTGTCTGTTTTCATTTTTGTTTTGACAGATGGGAACTCTCATGCACAGTCAGTAATCCCAGTTCTGCTACAGGGTTTATTTAGGATGATGCAACATTGGCAGAGACCTGAAAACTGTCCAGTTCCAGGGTCTCAGCCTTTATCTTTCTTGGACGCGTAGCTCACTCTTTAACCATCACTGAATTGTGCTGGCAGCTATGGTTGTCTGGACTGTATGTAAGATAAGTAGATTCACCTTTCAGTGGATGGGACTCTAAAGAAAGAGAACAGACAAACTTCTGGCAGGTTGCCCTGTATGGTTGTACATGAATTTAGTACTTCCTGTTCATGTTACAGTTCCAGGAGGTGGAACACAAAAAAATGACTGTTTTGCGATGGAGAGCACATTTGAGCAAGGCAACCCAATAAAACACTGGCCTAAATCCATATTTTTTTAAATCATGAAACTGTAGTTAAAGTACAGTTAATGCAGTATAACTCTAGCAGCTGTAGAGATGTTATCATACCCATCTAGTTTATTACGTGAAAACTATTATAAATCTGTCATGATTGCAAGAACACTAGATTCAAATTCTAGCTCCCATAGTAATATATGGAAGCTATATATAAAAATTAATGTGATAAAACATGCTGAAGTGTAGTTTTTTTCAAGCATCTACCAAATTTCTTATATTGAGGATAGCTTGAGAATGCTGCAGTCCCTAGAAGACTGCTATGATGATTTGGAACAAATTTTAATGAATTTTCCTAATTTTCAAAAATTGTTCCAGCACTTAGGGATTAAGTGAACTGATTTGAAGGCAAAGTGTGAAAGGGTTGGAGTATTAATTTGCTCTGATGTATCATAGTGTACACAGACAGTTTTCTGGTTGCTGTGTCTGCAGGTTGACAGTGCATTTTGAAGTTTATAAAAAGTGAAGCAGTAACAAGAAACCAGGAACTAATTATTTGTTCAGTAACACTGACTCCAGGCCTGCCTATCAGCAGGTGTGAATAATGTCTTTTGTATAACTTTGACATGTTGTATCACCAAATCAGAAAAAAAGTTTCAAGTAAAAAAAAAATTAAGACCAATGAATGAATGTATATTTTCATTCACTGCAACTTTAAAGATTTGGGTTCATTTGGGGCTTTGTCCTCTATTATCTTTTGTACAGGCAAGTAATCCCAAAAGTCTTGAATTGCTCTACTTAAAATCTTGGCTATGACCCACTTTCTCTTGTGGGCCAAATGACGCAGCATCTGTTTCAAGTACAAGAAATTAGCCAAGAAATCACTGTGATGGAGGGAATAATGAATGAGTGGCAATAACTAGACAATGGTATGTGAGCATACAGACATTACTAAATGTATTACTCACTTCACCTCTGCCTCATAGGTTACTGGCAACATTTTAGGCAGCAAGGAAAGTGTCTAAAAATGGGTATGAAGATTTACATTTAAACTAATGTGGATGATAATACATACACAACACAGTCATTGTCTGGTGCCCTCTCAAGGCTCTGTGGTCATATTTGTAGGTACTGTTAAAGTGCTCGTATTTGAAATTGGCAGTAATGTCAATAAATACGTGTCTGTAGTGGACGCTAAATAAAATAACTGAAAACCATTTAAGATAAATCTCGAGAAGATAGTAGAAACAACCTGTGGTCATGAGATAGTAACTGAAATAAGTTGTGGATTTATTGTTGAATTCTGTGTCATAATAGTCACTTTATGGCTTGCAGTTATCCTTCACAGGTTATAAAGAGAGAAAGAGGCTGTAGGGATTATTTACTGAGCCTTTATAAGCCTGTAAGAAATTCAGTTTTTTGGGAATATCACAAGGAGGCTTTTTTGAGACCCTTTTTTTAATGATGACATAATTAGTAGTGGGGAGGGGGAAGAGAGAGCTTGCTTCAGTGCAGCTCAGTTATTCCCTGTTTACCCCTTCTCTCCTCTCAGGTTGCTTCTTATATCTTTGCTCCTCTAGGAGCCACACAATGCATATTTTATCCAGATCCTCCCACTACTTGGAGGTTGCTGTTCAGCACCATCTTGGCAGTGTCAGTACCTCCTCATTGCAGCTTGTTTTTAGCACTGAAATATCTGTATACAATTTATGTTCAGGGTGCCTTCAGGTTTTACCTCTGCCCCTCTGAGTATCAGAATATGTTGTACTCTGATGGACAAGGGTCTTTTTCTGCTTCTTCAAAAGAAGTCCCCAGGGAAAACCTCCTTCTGCGTTTCTTTCATACACTCATCTCTATCACTTCCTTTTCACTAGCTGCATAAGACTGACAGAGGAACAGTTTTGCACTGCAGACTGCATACTTTTCATAGCAAAGCATGGACTATGAAGCTAGTGAAGGGTTCTCATTCCCTGGCAGCAAATATTTTGATGAATTCTGTTGGTAATATGTGGTAGAAAACTCTTTTTTCCCTGCTAAATTAAAATTAACTTGAGATTAAGAGCTTGGGTGTTGGCTTTAGATGTTTTGATTGCCTGTAAAAAAGAAAAGATATTGTCTGGAATGGAGTAAACTGTATTATTTCAAAGTGCATTCTAGTAATTGTCATAAGAAAAGATCCTTACCTTCCATAAAATGGTGTTTTCTTTTTCTTTAATGAAGTGAAATCCTGACTTCTAGGCAGTGTAATTAGTAGGAAACAAGGTTAATGATGGAAAACACTTTTCTTGAATCCTCAGATCAGGCATTTAAGTACAAGAGAACAGCTTGCATTAAATTGAAGTTCTTGGGTCTGTCTGTCTGGTTCATGCTTATGCAGGTATGCTGATCTCAGTGACTCTGATTTGTTCTACTATATCATGTGAAATGTATGCATGCAACAAAAAGTAAGCAGTATAGCATTCATCGCATTCAGCTTAGGAAACTCTAACCTCTAGACTGGACAGGTGAACACTCTCCTGGGTGAAAAACTGGTTGGATGGCCGGACCCAGAAAGGGGTAGGGAATGGTGTTGAATCCAGCTGGAGGCCAGTGACAAGTGGTGATCTCAGGGCTCAGTGCTGGGTCCAACCCTGTTCAGTGTCTTCATCAATGACTTGGATGAAGGCATAGAGTGCACCCTTAGCAAGTTTGCAGACAACACTAAGCTGGGTGGAAGTGTCAGTCTGCTGGAGCGTAGGGAGACTCTGGAAAGGAATCTGAACAGGTTGGACCACTGGGTTGAGACAGGTGGCATGAGGTTTAATAAGGCCAAATGTTGGATCCTGCACTTGGGGCACAACAACCCTATGCAGAGCTACAGACTGGGAGAAGTCTGTCTAGAAAGCTGCCAGGAGGAGAGGGAACAGGGGATGTTGGTTGACAGGAGACTGAACATGAGCCAGCAGTGTGCCCAGGTGGCCAAGAAGGCCAATGGCATCCTGGCTTATATCAGAAATGGTGTGACCAGCAGGTCCAGGGAGGTTATTCTCCCTCTGTACTCAGCACTGGTGAGATCCCTCCTTGAATCCTGTGTTCACTTCTGGGCCCCTCACCACAAGAACGATGTTGACGCTGTGGAGTGAGTCCAGAGAAGAGTAACAAAGCTGGTATAAGGGCTGGAGAACAGGCCCTATGTGGAACGGCTGAGAGAGCTGGGGTTGTTTATCCTGGAGAAGAGGAGGCTGAGGGGAGACCTCATTGCTCTCTACAACTACCTGCTGGGAGGTTGTGGAGAGGAGGGTGTTGACCTCTTCTCCCAAGTGACAGGGGACAGGACAAGAGGGAATGGCTTCAATCTCCACCAGGGGAGATTTCGGCTAGACAACAGAAAGAAAAAATTCACAGAAAGGGTCATTGGGCACTGGAACAGGCTGTCCAGGGAGCTGTTTGATTTACCTTCCCTGGAGGTGTTTAAAAGACATGTGGATGAGGTGCTGAGGGCCATGGTTTACTGGCAGACAGAAGTGGTTAGACGCAATGATTCTAGAGGTCTTTTCCAACCTAATGATTCTTTGATTTTCAAGTAAATTATAGTAAGTTTACAGTTTAAAACAGACTCATTCTTCCTTAAGGAATAAGGAACTATCAGGGATAATCTGCATCTGGAAGTATTTTTTCCTTCTATGCCTTTACTCATGTAAATGCACACCAATTTTTTAAAAATGTAAATTACTCTGTCAACTTAACTTTTCTTAAGAGGATTAATCTAGGTATTGGCCTGGGGAGAAGAGGTTGGGAAGTGTAGCTGTCAAAGCTCAAAAAGAGCAGTAGCACAGCTGAACCTTACCAAGAGTATGAAGAATTTAAACGAAACAAAGAAATGTGATGAAGATTCCCTCTCTGAATACTTCCATACAACCAAGACTTCTAGGAAGCTTATAGAACCAATATTTTAGAGGATCAACAGAAATGCAAGAGTTATGCTCAGACACAAAAGAGCATAATCTAAGGCAGATTTCCACACCAAAACCCTTCTTTGTGCAGGATTAATGGAACAATTTGTCTCAAATATGAAATGCTAGGAGAAAGAGTATAGTGTTAGTAGGTAAAATGGTGCTCACACAAATTGTCTGTGTTCTCATGTAATTCAAGAATTAAACTGTTTGATCAGTTAGAGACAGAGAACAGTGTTCTTGGAACTGAAAGATAGCCAAAGTAACCTTAGTTTTTAAAAGAATTTCAGGAGACATCCAAACCGGAAGTGTGATGCCTTTATTCTCACAACAAAGAACAGAATTAATAGGCATCTGACATTGAGGAAGTTTTAAGGTGTTTTTCCATAATGGGAAATAATGGAGCACAAACTGAAGTCTGCAAAAATTTTGACAGTCTACTTGGATTAGTGCTTCGTGTTGGCCAGCAGCATTTGGTAATATCACATCACAGGCTTTTAAAGAATGAACAGTGGAATACACATAGTAAACTACACTCTACAGCAATTTAACTTCCTGAAGCATGTGTGGTGTCTGTTTTCTACAGCATTTGGCATTTTTTTTCTACCAGGAATATATTTCTCTCTTGTGTGTCGTGTGTCAAGTAGTTTCATGGGTTGTTTGAATGCTTTGTAAGTACCCATTTCCTTTTGATCTCTTAAGCCTCAGAGCAAATGTTTTGCTTTATGCCCTCTAATTGTGTTCTCAGAAGCAACAACTACTTCACATCAGGTATGATAAAATGGATGTCACTTTCTTTCCCTTATTTTTTCTTATAATTTCAAGAAATGTGATGTTTAGTTATTTCTCATGTCAATCATTTCCACATTTAATTGCCTTTGTTATCTTTCTCTGCAATTCTTCTTATTCAGAGGACTAGAGACAATGATAGAGGACCAGAAGTATTCGGAGTTCTAAGCTTGAAATTACTGTCAGGATAAGAATTTATTTTTACAGCAGTGTTCCTTCCATCCAATTTTGAATGTATTGTTTTTTTCATTTGCTCCTGGGTGTAAAACTAATGCACAGTAGCTTGAAGACAACATTCTAGGACAAGATAGCACCATAGAGATGAAAATAAGTCTGGTTTTCCACAAGTGTATCACTCCTTCCATCTTCATTGGTGTTCACCTGCCTCATATCACTTAGTATTTCACTACTGAGGTCTTCCTGAAAGTCATAAAAATGAGATGTGATCTCCTCTGTTCTCAATAGAACTGTTGGATGATCTACAGTCTGGTCTCTAAAGCAGGACATACATGGATGTGATCGTCAGAAGCTGGGTGGTATTATTTTGGTTCTTAGCTTTTTGTGCATTGCTGACCTGATTACTGTAAAAGTGCTTATCATTAGAGATTCACAAATGTGATTTTTAAATGTGAACAGTTGCATGCTGTCCCCATCTTTCATCACTTCTACTGAATTAATACTGAAGTTATTGGAGTGGAGTATAACTGACATGACTGTGTAAAAAAAAAACATACAAGTACCTTTGTTACAGCACTTCTTCTGCAGAAGGTTGAGTATAGTTAGTTTCAAGATTTGTTTTTTTAATGGTTATGTCTTGTCTAATCAGGGAAGATACATCTTAGAATGAAGTGCAAACATGTAAATGTCTAGAAGTTACAGTTTAGCTAATAAAGAATGCAGGCAGTTGGGTGTGTGCAAGGATTGAATGTCTCATTATTATGTCTTTCAGGTCTCTAACACTGAAGCATCACATTAAATTATTTAGAGTAAAACGAGTTTCATAGAGGCTAACTTTGACCATACTGTGGTATATTTAATCCTTTCAATTTTTTGCCAACATTTTTCTACAGGAGTAACTAAAATCAGCCATACCATTTGGTTACCAGTGGATTGAGTTCATGATGTTTTGATTAAGACAGTGACAACATTTTTGTCACAAAACTCTTCAGCATCTCAGTTGTGGATTTAAAGCTGAGATGCAATCTAGTGTGCAGGATCTTATGAAAGCAAAACAGCATTTTTTACCAGATCAGTTAAGGAGAACTTGGACAGGTCAATTCTGAGCTACACTGCTTCCACATTCTCTGAGGGGAGATTAACTTTCATACCTTGCATTTCAGTCTGATTAAAAAAACATGAATATTTAAAAATTCAACAAGTTTTAAAACATCTGCCTAGAATTTGCTTTTGGTTGCTGAAATAAAATCTTTCAAATTTATAGGTTTTGTTATTAAAATAATTTTCATAAATATTTGTCGAAAGGATGCCACTTGGTGATCTGCAACTGCCATACCTAAGAAATCCATCTAGTAAAATCAATTATCTGTTTGTAAAGTCATTTTTCTGTGGGAAGAGCAAATAAGATGAATGCTGTTATCTAAAAGCTTGGTTTAGGCATTGTAATGTCTGTTGCTGACAGATTGCTAAGAGGAATATTTCAGTCCTTGGTATGCATTTAAATTCACTTTAACAGAAATTGTGTAAAGAGATCCAAGATAATATGTCAAGAGCTAGGTGAAACAGTAGCAAAACTAACTCCACAATCGTTAAAGCAGATACGATAGACACAGTCAGTGTCATTTTAAAATTAAGATGTGCATCTCCTCCCTTCAAAAAAAAAGCATTCACCAAGGGAAATTGAATTTCTCAGGTGTTTCATGTGTTTATTTCTGATTCATTGGCAATTGAAACATAGATGGGAGGATTAATTCAAACTTTTTGGCTCCCCATCTTTAACAGTCTCAGCAGTCTAAACAAAAACAGGAGCATGAGAAAATTTCAAAGTGCTGCCCTGTATGTTCATTACCTGAAAGTTGTATGACCAACTGTTTTTGATAGTAGGTTATATTGTCACTTTATACTAAAATCAAGCCATATTAAAGTATGAAATTTGTCCTTTCAAAACTAAGGTATCTTAGTACAGAATGCAGCTCACACATAGTATCTTTCAAGTATATCTGATACATTCTCATTCAATGAGCAATTCTAGGCTGTTGGTAGCATATTAGATCACAAAACATGCTACTTTGACATTATCAGTAAATATATAATAATTTTCCAAATTCCTTCCTCTTTCTCTGACTTCTCACATTTGAGTGGAAAATTTCTCAATTTTAGCACTACAAATGTGTTAATTATGAACAGAAATTCAATGAAAGAACGAGAAGAGCATGAATCTTTAGAAATTTTATTCCAGACTTAGCAAAAAAAGATAATTCATTCATGATGGGGTATTTTTTTTTCTTTAATAAAATAAAAGCCTTGTGGCTTGATTTAATTTCCGTAATCCTTACCTGAATTCTGACTTTTTTGGTGTGGTAGTTCAATTTCATCACTGAGCACAGCAAATAATCTGTCATACTCTCTCTCAATTACCCATACAATGTCAAGCACATGAGGTCAGTGGGATTGTAAGGGTGTAACTGAGAACTTGTTTTGACCCATTATCACATTCTCTTTGGACAACAGATAGAGTCAGAAGCTCATGGCATGAAAATGAAATGTACAGGTAGTCAAAGAAATGTTTGATCACATTATAACTATGCTGGCTTCCACGTGCTTTACAATCTCAGATGTTCTGATAAACTTCACAGACGGCTTATTAAGAAATAGTTCTGCTTTTGATACATTACAAGATTGGTAGTTTGCTTTGTTTTTTTTTTTTTATGATGGTTCCTTAGAGTTATAGGTTGCAGGGGTTTACTACAGAAGCAATTAGGACATGACCATTATATAGATTCATTGGGTTCTGTAATCCTTTGCGTGTACACAGCAGGGCTTACTTTGCATTTGAGATGCTGGTGTAATAGCAATGTCCCTAGACATTGTTTTTTTTAAGACATTATTTATTTAGCAGTAGTCTTCTTTAAGTAGAAATGCATGACAAGAATATATGGATCATTCTTTATTTTCCTTGAACTGTGCAATATGCCACCCCAGAACCCATTAATGCACCACTGGCAGTGCAGGTGTAAATGGAGTCTGTATGTCACCTTTTGTCTTTTTATCTAAATATGGCATTAATATTTGTCTTATCTTTTCTGAGAGTAGATTTTGTTATGTAGTTCAAAGGAAAATGAGATTCATGAGAGGATTAGCTTATCACACAACAGGAACTTTCCAGTGCAAGATTGTGTGGGAACTACATTGTTTATGACTACTATGCTTTACAGTCCTTCTGCTATCTGTAAAACAGTCAGAGGCTCTCAATGTTTCTCCATGCATGTATGTACCTAATCTCACAGATTTGTAAAGCTGTGAGCAGAACAAAGGAATTTAAATGCACTAAATGTAGCTTGTTGTAAGGAAGTTTGACACTCTAATCTGTTTTCTTCTGCTATGAGTCATCAGATACAGAAATTGACCTTTGGCTTGCTGTCAACATAGAGGGCATAGCTTCACTCCTGGCCTTGTCCAGTCATCTCAACTTCCAGGCTGAGGTCAACACTTTCCCAGACTTCTCCCTGGGATGTGAGCTGTCTGTAGGTCTTTCTGAGAAAATCAATATTCACCAGCATGCTGAAATGCCCTGAAGTCATAGTAGTGTTCTAGTTAACCAAAGAGACCTAGTCTATGTTTCACCAGAAAGGGTGAATCTGGAAAGCTCCCTTTGCATGTCATTCATGGCATGTCATCCAGACCAGCTTGCTCTATTGATGAATTGTCAGTTCAAGTGTGAATAATTGAGATCAAAATTACTGTAAAACTTCTCATTTCACCATGAAATCAGTATACTTGCTTCCAAGTCTCTTCCCTTTATGTTATGCTTCAGATATTTTCTCTTCAGTTAATGATGAGACAAAAATAACATATTGAGGGGAAGGTGGAAAGATCTTTGATTTTGTTCTGAACAAATTTAGATTCAAAATAAGTGAGACTTCCCCAAGTAAACTACTCCATTGTTGGGTCTTCCATAAAGTTTCTCTGCTACCAGGGTCCTCACATTTTATCATGCAATTAGCCCATTCAAAGGGATTTGGGTGGGGGTTTTTTCCCTCAAAAAGCTCATCATTTTCCTTTGGGATGTTTATGTCTGAAAATTTCTCTAGGAAGTAGAGCTATCAGTTCAGTTGTTTTCCCAGCCAGAGAGGTTCCTTCTTTTCCACATCTGTTGGCTGTGCTAGTGCTTCATCACTCTGCAGCAGAAAATGCAAAATCAGTGTTTGCCTTGACACTCTCTGAGTATATAGCTTTGCAGTTTGATGTCTGGCATGCTCCTGGAAGAACATTTTTTGGTTTGACCTCTGTTCTACCTGCATCTGTGTTATCTGTAAACCAATGATTAAAGGTCTCTTTAAGAAACTAAGGAATGGAAGACTAAATAATGTGTTGAACCACAGTCTGCTTGCTGGCTAAATTCTATCATGTAAAGTTTAGATGGTAACTCCTGTTTACCTTTATGAAATAAATTAAAGTACCTGCATGTTTTCAAGGTCCTAACCCTTTCAGTAAGTCTCAGATCCCTTCAAATCCTTCAGACTGGAGGTCTTTTTCTGCATAGCTTTCACAGGTATGTGCCAGACTCAAGGTTGCTCAAACAGCTGCTAGCAGAGATGTAGAATTCTCTTGTCTGGGGATGGCAACAGTGAGGGACCAGGTAACATGTCTGTAGCCAGGCTTAGGCAGCAGGCAAGATGTTATGGGTCACTCTTTTGTATTTTCATGCCTTACTTCCAACGACAGCATGCCACATCAGCATTTAAATCTATAAGCATTTTAAATTGCAGAGGAAGATATATGATGACTAGGGGAGGGGTGGGGAGGTGGGTATGTTATTCCTCATAATGTGCATGCAGTATTGTTAGTATTAGAGATTCAGTGGAAATGGCAAGAATTTTAAAGACTATTTGAGGCTTTGGTGAGGTATGAAATGCACTAGTGTTGCAAATTCTACAGACATTTCATTTGGTCACTGTTTTGGCTAACATCTTTTTGGATACTTAGGCTCATGACCTCAATGGGAGTCATAGATTACATAATGAAGAATGGAATTTACTCTCTTATGAGTCACTAAAAAAAGTTTAAAAGATTATATTTTTACAATAAGGCTTTTAAAACATCTTTGTGAATTTGTTCTGGAGTTCCCTACATCCCAGAAACACTTCATTAGAAGTGATTAGTTCAATAGAACAAGGGAATTGGTTTGCAATCTGGGAAAATATTTCAGATTTAATCAGGATGAAAAGATGACCTAAAAGCTTTACCAAATTCTTCCCAAAACGTATTTGGGAAGATATATGGAAGTTGATTTTAAGCAATGGTGTTTTTTTAAAGGTGAGTGGAGGAAGGATACTGTTGACTGCACTAACCCAAGTAATTTAATGTTGAAATTAAGGTAGTTTGAATGAGAGTGACTCAACATGAGACTTTGTCATGATGTAATTGCTTTTAATTTCTCAGAGTAAGATTAAAACAAGGACTTTTTTTCTTGTTGTCATGGAATAAGACCTTACAAAGTGCTTAGCTGGTGGGATATGCCTCCTTGCAGTTTAAAAACAGTTGCTCTTATTGAACTAGTGGGACTTAAGTGTCAGAAAGTGCTTTTGCTCTTTATGGTATATGCTTTGATCCCTCTCTAGGACTACAGTCATTTGGATAAATTTATATTTATAGAGAGATATTTCTGAGCATCCAATATACACAATCTCTCTCATGCAAGGCCTCATGAAGGGCATTAACACAAGGATAAATCTAAAAAAAGGAATTAAAAAAAGGTTTATTTCAGAATATAAATAGAGTGTTGAATATTGCCAGTTGAATAAGTTCTTGCAACCCTACTCTATGAAACTGGAAGTGAAAAGAAAATTGTAGGGTTTGTCTTTAATGTATTTCTATGCTGTTTATTAATGTCATTCATGAATTTGCAGGTAAATGAGGGGTGAAAGGTTGAAGAATTCCTATTTGTGCAACTTGGAAACTCAGCTTGATTCCTCAAGCCATTTTGTTTAATTTAATTTATTTTTTCTAAACACTAGTAGTAGTTATATAAGCAAACCAATCCTGTAGTTAAAAGTAAATTTAAAAGATTTCTTCTATTTTCAGTGGATTTTTGCACTGGTAGTCAATAGAGACCAGAGCATGAATCCTAACACAGTAGAAGAATTGAGTTCAGCAGTCTACTAATAATGCAAAAGAAATACAACATTTCACATTGCTTTGTCTCCTGTTATCCTCAAGGATCAGAATAGGAGAGAAAATACATATTTTGGTACACTCCTAAGTGAGATACATAAATTTTATAATACATAAACATTCTACAGTAGTTTTTTAAAACTTTTCAATTTGCTGATGTAATACTTCATGACACAGGCATAAACCTGACTGCATACTAGACTCAGTAGTGTTTCATGAGATGTTCATTCACCTGTCTTAACCCTCGAGAAATCACTTTCTATGAAAATATAAACTATATATGGACCTTTTTCTTCAATTCTGTCTTATTTAAAAAAAATAAGTCACTTCAGATCAAAAAAAGATAATTCCAGTTTTGGTTTGCTCTGTTTTTAACATTTTTGCAAAAACATTGATTGAAAATTGAATTCATGCTATCTAAACTGGGGCATTTTTTACAGATATTTGATGGCTATTGTAGATTATCATAAAGCAAGATTATCATAAGGCAAGAAAATCCCTGAGACTGAGAAAGAAAACAAACTTATCCAAGCAGGGTACTGTCACATGGGCTCTCTCTGGTCACATATGTTTCAGAGCTGCACAGATACAGACCAGTTTTTGAGCTTAACCTTTAGCTCCCTTTTGTCTAGATGCAGCTGTGATGGAGTAGGCATAGTGACTCAAAAGACATAAAAAACTGTTGATTTACATGGCATTGCATGTAGAAAATAATGCCTATACATGAAGAAACTTGAGATATATTTTGGAAAAAATACTACTACCCTTTTCTAGTATTTTCTTAATTTCATAGCAAGTAAAAATATTTTTGTGTTGGTGTCTAAAAAAAATAGCAGAATATAACTTTTTCTTAAATCTGTAAGTGTTTGGAATAAAGTATAGAATCTTCTGTGTTTCCTTTTTGCTAAATTCTCCAACATAACCCTAAAGTTGCAAAATCTTGTAATACCAGTGTAGTTAACATGATCTACTTGATTTGAAGGATACTTCCTGGAAGTAAATGTTCCCCTTAAAGTGCTTGTTACCACTTATGTGGAGTTCTGTTCCACAACCACAGGATCAAAACCCACAGTGTTTCTGGTTAGTACAAGGGATTTTAAATTTCTAGTTGATATAAAAGTACATATAAAAGGATTAAAAAAAAGGTAACAGATTAATATCCTTTTGATATAAAAGGATTAAAAAAAAGGTAACAGATCCTGACTTCTAAATTTTCTGCAACTCTCATGCAACCTGAATGTACACAGTACTTTACTTCCCTGAGATTTTTAGTGTTCAGAAATCCAAGATGTTTAAGTCCATGGAAGTATTGTATTTAATTTCATCTCTGATAACTATTATGTTCAATGACAATAAACTGAGATACAGCAAGTAACTTGTCTGTTACACGCTTTGAAAAGATTGTTTCTGTTCAGAGAACTATCCTGATGCATTCTCATTAGGAGTACACAGGACAGACTCTAAATAAGTAACACTGAAATAATCCTTTAATATGATTCTAGGAAAATACTTGAAATTGTTACAAATAAATTTATTTGTTTTCTGTTAAATATTCTAGACATTGATATATTTTGCTCATCTAGAAGTTACATTTGGAAAGAAATGGCTTAATTTTTATTAATTATGTGTACCTTTTGCATTGTCTAACTGTCTAGTCTTCATTTATTTGCTGTCTCTTATTTCCACATTACCAAAGGATCTTGAACTCAAATGTGAACTACTGTTTGATCTTTGAGAAAATTTGGCTGTTGTGTTATTCACAGTACATTATTTATAATCACAGGGGGAAACTGTCATTTGAACTTTGCTTTTTGCCTAAAACTAAGAACTCTGTTTTCACAGATATCTTGAACATGTGTTTATATTTGAGGTTAGAGGAATGTTGTTTCCTTGATTTGGATCAAAGCATGTAGTACCTTCTTAGATCAAATCCTTACAGGGGTAGGGAGTTGGCTGCTGCAAAATGCAAGGAAGATCTAAACAGCTAATTTTTTTTTCCACTTCTTATTAATCTGTTTGCTACAGTCTTTATTTAATGGATACGTGGACATATTTACCATAGAATACAGGAATGTAGTAGTAAATGACTTCTGCTTGGCAAGCTTATCTAATAGGAAAGAGTCATGATACTTTAAACTTGCCAAGAGGCAGCCCTGATGGTAGGGGTTTTAAATTGAGCTTACAGACCTTGGTAGTACAAAGGACACGTGATAACATCTCTTCCATTAGTGGGTATTATGATAGCCTTTTTTGCTCTTCAATGTGCAAATATAGTGTTGATACAATAATCCCATTCCATTTTTCTGCTACTGCAGCACATCCTCTTGTACATGTTAACAGAGATAAAGAGGTATGAAAATGGGTAGGTTTTGGCTTTTTTTTACCCTTGCACTGTTTGGTGTTTTTTTTTTAAAAAAAAGAAGATATTCCCTCTGCTATATTTTTGTAAGAGAATGCCAGAGCCTCTGGTAATCTAAATAAGGCACCATTTGGGCTTGAGACTTCACTGGCAGCTTCCATTCAATTCCATACCCAAGGATGTAGCATAAAAGACATAGAGGATCTCAGCCTTAAGTTTTTCTTAGCCTACGTCTAAGAAAAACACCTTTGTCAACAAGTAAACTGTTTTCTGGAAAAGTGAGTTTCAGCACATTCAGAAAATTGTAAATTGCATTTCTGTGTGTCTTTTACTGTGGGCTTAGATCTTGGTAATACTAACACTTGCATTTTATTTTGAACATAAAGAATCTTGCTCTAAAAATAAAAAGCAAAGTATATAGTTAACATTGAGTGTGAGACTAGCCACAACATATAGTAAGGGTGTCTATTGTCACTGTTTTCAGTTCTCTGTTGCTTTAAACTCTGTTGAACATTAATCATTTAAACTTCAACTTTCCAGGTGAGATATGTGCCTCAGGCTAACAGTAATTATGAGAAAAATACCAGGGTTTTTTTCAGAAAACAAGAATGAACAAAAGCACATTATTTTGTTCTTATTAGATGGAATTCTGGCAACTTTTCTCAGAGAAGTTCCAGTGACTTGAGTGCTGGTAGCAAAGGCTCTTTTTATGATGCATGATCTTTTGAAAACTGTTATAATCATAAACATTTTAAATAGATTATTACTAGATCTCTGGAAATGTTGAAGATATTTGTCCATGCTGAAAGTTTCAAAGCAAATTCACCAGTAACCTCCTATGTAGCTAGATGTGCTTGAGCACTAGATAGAGCAAAGGAGGCTATCAACTCCTGTGTTTCCTTGATGTACTCCAACAGTATGACGAAGACTGTTGATGTTAAAGTGGAAGACAGTGTTGATAAGGAGACCAAGGAGGAAGGGTGGAAACTGGGCAGAGAGTGAATGGTAAGTGGGAGTGGTAACTGAAAGTTAGTGAGTGAGAAAGGATTGGGTGATGAGGAGGAAAAATGTCATACAACCCTGAACTGGACAACCAGAAGACTGTGACCCACTGTGATACGAAGAAGAGAAACACAGGTGAAAGATCAAAGTTTTATGGAAAGAGGTAGTCTTAGCTGAATACGAAGTCAAACCAATGAGCAGAAAGTTCTAAAAGGAGACAGCAAATGAGAACCATGAGGGAAAGAAGGAGCAAGACTTTTCCTAAATCAAGAGTTGCCAGACCTAAGGAAGCATAGAACAGTTCAGTTTGGAAAGGGAATATGGGAACTGGGGAGGAATACTGTCAGTGGTGAACAATTGTCGTGGCAAAGATTCAAAGGGCCTCAGGCTACATACAGATATGAGGTCATGTTTTGTGCTTGCTTTTTCCCCTGTATCTGAACAATATCAGAAATGCTTCTTGAAGAGCTAAGATGGACTGCTCTTCTAAATTCTGATGCTGTCTTTAATCATTGGTGAACACTACTTTAAACTTTATCTTTCCTGATTTTTCAGTACATGACCTTGCAGTTTTGCTGATTTTATTTTACTGCAGGTCTGCATATGTGTTTGTGCAACACGCAGCTGATTTGATACTACTCTTTAACAATTTTTTATGCAATAATACTAGAATACCTTCCTAATCATTTTAAGAAGGGAAACATTGGAAAGATTATCATACAAAAAGCAGAAGGTTTGGGAGCTGCTGATTTCAATGAGATTCTAGCAGAAGCTGGCATGGTGGCAATATTCAATCATGTACTGGTTACAAAGAAAATCTAATCCACCAAAACTAGAATTTAGAATAAATAATAGCAGAGAAGAGAGGCAAGGAATAATTGTGGAAAGATGCTTGTATAAACAACTGCCTTTGTAAGCAATTTGTATTATTACATTTCAGCAGAACAACACATACAACCCAGGTTTTTCTGAATACAGAAAACAGATGGTTTTTAAAGCAAAATTTTAATTACAGAATCACAGAACAACCAGGTTGGAAGGGACCCATCGGATCTTCTAGTCCAACCATTCCTATCTAGCACTAAACCAAATCCCTCAAGACCTCATCCACCCGTGCCTTAAACACCTCCAGGGAAGGTGACTCAACCACCTCCCTGGGCAGCCTGTTCCAATGCCCAATGACCCTCTGCGTGAAAAAACTCCTCCTAATCTCCAGCCTAAATCTACCCTGGGGGAGCTTGAGGCCATTCCCTCTCGTCCTGTCCCCTGTCACTTGGGAGAAGAGGTCAGCTCCCTCCTCTCCACAACCACCTTTCAGGTAGTTGTAGAGAGTAATGAGGTCTCCTCTCAGCCTCCTCTTCTCCAGGCTAAACAACCCCAGCTCTCTCAGCCGCTCCTCATAGGGTCTGTTCTCCAGCCCCCTCACCAGCCTCTTTGCTCTTCTCTGGACTTGCTCCAGAGCCTCAACATCCTTCTTGTGGTAAGGGGCCCAGAACTGGACACAATATTCAAGGAGCGGCCTCACCAGTGCTGAATACAGAGGGAGAATCACCTCCCTGGACCTGCTGGTCACACCGTTTCTGATATAAACCAGGATGCCATTGGCCTTCTTGGCCACCTGGGTACACTGCTGGCTCATGTTCAGTCGGCTATCTTGTACTTATTTACTTCTATAGTGACAATGTACATTTAAGCAATGCATCTTTTTTTTGATTTTTCAAAGATTTATTGAAGTAAACAACTGTTAATGACTCTCAGGAGCCATTCAGGGAATCGGATTCAGAGTCCAAACCTGGTGAGGAAACAGGAGTTCTGTTCTAACAGTTCCCTGAAAACAGGGAACAATCCCACAAGGAAGTCACTGGCGAGGTAAATAAAGTTAGGGGAAATTCAAGGCATAAGTAAATAAATGGGTGTTGTTTTGGGAGATCTTTCTGGATTTAAACATGTTTCTTTGTTTTGTGACCCACCACAAGTTTATTTCATAGCATCTTTACAGAATTTTGAAATATCTTACATATATTTAATTATCTATTAGGTAACACAGATTCCCATTATATGAATTGTATTCCTGCTAAGACATTCTTGATTGTTTGGTTTGGTTTTGATTTGTTGGGTCAAATTTGGGAGAAAAAACTTCTTACACTCTTTCTTACTATGAAGAACTTTTAACAAATTGGTTTAATCCTTTACGTCTAGACTAGAAATCCTGTCATCTGACAGTCTATCTCAAATTCTTGCTTATCCTTTGGGGACCCAACACTGGCAACAGCTATGAAGGAGTGAGAGGATTGGGAGTAAGGTAGAAGGAAATAAAAATAAACTTTTCAAATTGGGAGATTGCAAGTAAAGTTAATCCAGGCACCTACGACTATTCATTCAAGAATTCAGTTGCTGCTGAGAATTATATCCATATTTTTCTGACATATACCTGTAAGGATAGATATATTTTCTCTCCCCTTTATCTCTTCTTGCCCTCTGATGTTTTGGATATGGAAGGAATGGGTGTTGTGACTCCTGTAACACGCATAAGTCTACTGAGCACCACATGATAGTTATAGATACAAGCAATTTTTTTGGCCATATAGGTGTGGATAGTTTAAGTGACATGGGTGCTGTTAAACAACCAGAGGTATTGCTGTATATATACTGACAGAGGAAGCGGTAGGTGAAGTGACAGGAGTAGATTAATTTTCATGGCAATATGCTGCTTTCTCGCTGTGCATGTACATTTCTCTCTATATTTGAATAGCCTCCTAAGGCTACTTCTTAGTACTTAAGGAGAAAAAAATCACAATGTCAATTAATCTGGGAAGTGTTTCATTGAGCAATTGAATAATTGTGCTGTTTTCTTTATTATTTGACCTGAAAACCTTTCTCCTAGGTTGTAGGACCTGTCTTGGAGTAAACGATGTTACTGAAAATTTACTATTTAAAATAAACACAGTGGGTGGTAAAAACTCGTTAAATCCTGAGAGTAAAACTGTAAGCATTTGTTGTGCAAATGGACTTGGCATCATTTAGACAAGCGTAAGTTCGGCTCTGTCAAGTGATTTTCAAAATGAGATGTCTTTAGGGAATAAAAAAATTCCACTTTTCTAGTTACTTTTCTAGGAAAGGTGCTTTTATTTCATAGCAGGACTTATACTGAGCTCCTCCCATGAAGCTATGAATTGACTTCAGTAAAAATCATAATGACTACATGTCAGATAAGACGGTGATGAACTGTGTTTCTTCAAAGAGCAAGAAGGAAACTTGCTTTCCTTCCGTTTACATCAGAAGCAATTCCACAGCCCACAGGACATTTAAAAGGAGATTTTCTGTTTTCAAAGGAGGACATTACCGCTAATATATTAATTGCCTCTGGTTAGTTTCCTTTGAATTGTTATCTAATGTTTTTTGTTAGACAAGTTAATTATTTCATCATTTAAATCATAAAGGGGTGACAATCTACTCCATAATGTGTGAAGCCTTTACTCTAACATAAGAAGTGAACTAACACAATACTAACATAAAAATGTGAACAACTTTTCTTTCTTTCTTGTCTGATGAAAACAGTCCATTGTGTTGGCTGAAGTTTTGCATCGGAATAATGGCTTGATTAGAATTTCCACAGGTCTAATTATCTGACGCCAGATCATGGTTTTACATAGCCTTTAAAAAATAGAACCCAAGCAATTTAAGTTATATTTTGGATGCCCATTTAAATTAGTACAAAGAGTATTCAAACTAATAATAAGAACACTAAAGTCCATAAGCCAACTTTCTATCATCAAAATACTGCAATAATAATGTAATGTATTTACTGTAAAGGAGATCTTTCTTGGCATTGCTTTGGTTCTCAACATTGATCTTAAAATGCATTAACACAAAATCATAAAGAAAAAAGCTCAGCCTTCAGAAAATTTTCTGCAGAAAATCCATTGAAAGTGAAGTGACTAATGAAGTATGTAAAATATTGTCATAGAATCATAGAATCACCAGGTTGGAAGAGACCCACCGGATCATTGAGTCCAACCATAAAAATTATAAATTTAAATTTTCTATTTTAAAAAAAAATGGAAATAAAGCTATCTGATTTTATTTGATACATTATTCAATGTAATTGATCTTGACTAGGGAAAAGATTTCAAGTGCATTCAATTTTCATACAGAATAATTGAAGCCTAGTGTTAGCAATGGATTTTATAACTTTGAAATTATTCTTCTTCTGGTAAAATAAGTGATAGAGTCTACTTGTAGAGCTGTAATACTAGAAATATTTTTTCTTTAGTCATACTCAGAAAGGAGTTACTCTCAGTGCCTTCTCTGTTTGCCCCAGTAAGCTTTTAATGTTTCCTGTCCTGATACTGTGAACTATTTGGACTTAGGTCTGGGTAATATTTATCTGATTTAAAGCTATTTTTGACAGTTATTCAATGCTGTCTCAGGTCCTATTCTACATATTTCATTTGAAGATATTTCCTTTGTCTCAGAAACCTGGTAGAGGAGAGTTTAGTTAATCTATTAGTAAAAAAGAATGGCATCATGATTAATGTTTACGATCCCTATTTTTTGTGCCTGAGAATGCCTGCTTAGCCACAATTGAGGGGCACTGAATAACTTCCCAGTTTTATTTTGGTTTGATCACTTGGCATATAGATCCTGAAAAGGTTTTCAACAACTTAGTATCAGAACTATAGTTCAACGTTTTACCAGGCAGAAAAAAGAACTATATTCTGGCCCTGCTTTAGGGAATATTGATATAGATGTTAAGAACAATGGTGTGCAGCACTCCTGGTTTCATTGTATTAGTTGGTACACCTCTTCTCAGAAGGAGGAGTTTAATTCCAGGTCACAGATACACCAGTAAAAATGCCCAACTGAAGACAGTACACAAGTGAGCTTTGGGAAAATTGATCTTCTGGTGGTGGGTAGGTAACAGCCAGAGAACACTCAGACAGAGGGTAGTCATTAGGGTTTGCTCCTGAATCCTGAAAGAATTGGGGTAGTCCCGTTGTGTTACAAGTGCCACAGGTACCTGGGAAGGTTTACTATGATAAATGTAATGGGCTGGTTATGGATTCTGAGGATTCGATTTGGATCCTAAAATACTCCTAACAAAGCCTTTGTGTAGGTATAGCCATAAATATTTGCACAGTTTTGTTGGCATTTTGTGTAGATGTGATGAAAACCTGCTGAGTTTAAGCCCTTGACCAAAATGTACAAAGCAAAACTCCCACCAAACTGCTTCCTCTAAGACATAGATGTTTGTTCTCTTGATGGGTTAAATGAGGTTGAAATAGACTGCTTGTACCAGAGTTAGAAATTAGAAGGCAAGGAACTGGGACTTAGATGATGTCTGAGCAATGGTCTCCTAGGGCTGTGTGTAGTATGGTAACATTAGCCACAGTCCTTTGTAGTGAGCTGTGCTTCATGTAATGATTTTTAAATGGTGCTCATCTCTCCTGTTCTGTTTCCCTGAGCATGTCAAAAGTTGGGAAATATACCTACATCAGTTCATACAAGTAAAATGAATAAAAATTGTGCCATCTTCTGGTGCATGAACTTGACTCAGGTACAGCCATGGGATCGACAGTGCAGTTTCATTAATTCACTCAATTTAATTTATACTGCTGGATATTTTTACAATTGGTCATGGGATTTAGTATTTATTGTTTTATAATCTCTGAACAGTAAGTTTTACAACTAATCTTTCCATGGTTATTTGTATAACCAGTGCGTGTGGAGAATTAAAACACTTTCAAATCCATACCAAATTCTTTCCCTTGATATGTATATGAATGTCTTTCTTTAGTCAATAGGAGTGAGTCATGCCTAAGACGGTTGTGGAAGTCATTATCAAAAAATATGATAGGGGACAAAAGTCTAAATGGTTTTAAGAGGATTAGACAAATTTGTAAAGGACAGGTTTTTTGGTGACTGTTACTACATGGGATGCTCCAAGTGTTGCTTCTAGCCAGCAATGTTCCGAAGTGTTGGTGGGTTGGAGCTGGGGATATGGGCTGTGTGATATTCCTCCTGATTCATATCTTGCTGCTGAAGTGTCTGTCACTGGCCACAGCCATATGTTAGGTTTGGGCTCCTTGGATCACTGGTCAGGCTCAGCATGACCACTCTTATAATTTGATGATGTCTTTGTTGTTTTGTCTCTCAGGATTTGATGTTTTCTTTCCTCGTTGCATTAGTTCATCCTATTGTCAGACAGCTAGCTTGGGAGGGAGAAGAGTGGGATAAATTCTGCCAGTCCTATTGACTACGAAGATGATGAATTTCCAAATGGTTTTGCACACTGCCTTCTATCTTACTTCTTATGATACCAGTTTTGTAGACCTTATTTGCATTTATTAGCTCATAGAGACAGCTTTAAGAGGAAGAAATTTATTTTTTATTGTATCTTTTTGACTCTTTATACAGTCACAATGATTCCCTTCCTCAGTCAATAATGAACATACACAGTAAATAATAAATCAATTTTAAAATTTTATAGTGTCTTCAATTAGTTCAACACAATCCTGCAACTGAATATTGTACCTGTGTTGGATGGAGTGGTGTAAGTGGATGAGGTGCTGAGGGGCATGGTTTAGTGACTGATAGGAATGATTGGACTCAATGATCCAGCAGGTCCTTTCCAACCTAGTGATTCTATGAGTCTATGAAGTGATAAACTTCATAGCAAAATTACTTTTGTCATGGTCCTAAAGGTAGCATAATTATCTAAGTGCCTATCTTAGTGTTTGATAGGAATGATTGGACTCGATGATCTGGTGGGGCTCTTCCAACCTGGTTTTTCTATGATTCTATCTTTGCATGAGAGACATCAGGATAACTGGAGAGCAAAGAAAGACAGTGATGAGAGAAGATATTTCCTTTTCCATAATTATCAATAGAATTACTCAATGTCTCATAGGACTGAATTACATTATGTCGATCAGTCAGACTAGCAAGATTTCTGTCTTCTGAGTTTAACCTTGTTTTCAGTTTGCCAAAAGGAATACGTCACAGGAATACATGTGAGTCAGCATCTCAGCTGGCTAAAGGCAGAGTTTTAATGGACCCAACAGCATACTTCCTGCAAAACATATTCATTTTAAAATGTGTGAATGGGACAGAACAGTTATTCATATGTTTTTTAAAAGAAGGGAAGAGAAAAGGGGTAAGAAATTTCTTAGTTCATTGGTTTGAGATGGATTTTTTTCTGAAAAATTGTACCTGACAGTGTAAGTAGTTTAGAAAATGGTACTACCGCTAATTCAAAAATGCCTCTGTAGTGACTCAGTGCAGACAGAGCATGAAGGAAATCTACAGGCTGAAGAGGATTGCTCTTTATATGTCTTTACAGTTTATTTTACATGTGGACATGAGACAGTGCAAAGCTGTATACAAAAAATAAAATGGAAAAACGGTACAAAATGCTCTTGGTGATCTGATGCACTTCTAGCTTAAAAATAATTCCATTAAGCTTAGAGCATTCTCTGGCAAGTCTCAGCTCTCATAATGACATCAGTAGGAGTGCTGCTGGAAATTAAATGGATCAGGTAAAACTAGCCAGTCCTTACCAGTCATGTATGTGATGCCTTCTTCTGTTCTGTTGTTCAGGGTGAAGAGGCATAGCTGGGAGCTGGAGAAGAGATGTGCAGTGGGAGACTGTGATAAAAATTAGGGAAGGAGTTTTCTGGTGGTCTCTAGGTCTTTCTTTGAACTGTGCTTAACCCTGAGGTCAGTGGGTCAAATATTATGTCCTGGTGCTGAATGGCAGGTCAGTGGATTTGTAGGTTCGTGGTAGGAGAGATTAGAAGTGGCATCTTCTGGAAGTTTTCTCCAACACCTCTTTACAGTGTATGAGACAGAGCAAACTAAAGAACTGGTTTGCTAGAAACTATCTTGTCAAGCACTGCAGCAGGACCTTTTCTTGAGTAGGGTAAATTAGCTCTCTTGGAGATCAATGTCAATAGCAGGATTGTCTCCAGTTCCAGTAAGGAACTGGAGGAATTCCAGCTCAATATGCTCTGTTATGTTTTGTATGCATGTCAATAGGGACCTACAAAGTAACTGGGAATTTGAAGAAAGGGTTTTGGTCTGTTTGTGCCAAAACCATGATGAAGAATCAGTTTATTAAGCTTTAGCATACATGCATGCTGGGGGATTAAGCTTCTCCAACCTCCTTTCTGACATGCAGCTCTTCGGGAAACTGACCAGCTGAAGTTCATGTGCAAAGTTACAGCCAGACACGCCTGCAACATTCTCAGGGTTCAGATGTCAGGTGTCCCAGAGTTTTGGACTTACTGGAGCTCACTTTGCTAAATCACGTGGGCTTTTCTTTGGCATATTTCAGTGAAGGAGGTCTCCTGGTAGCCTCCCGTGGAAAGGGATGAGGGACAAGGTGTTCTTAATTTACCTTCATTTTTGCTAAAGTGAAAAGGCACAGTATCAGTAAGAAGTGGAGTGCTGTGGTGTGATGTAGTGATGTTGCACTGCTTGAGAGCATCTGAAGCACAAACATCAGGCTCAGGTTGCTGCCAAGATCATCTGCTCTGCCGGAGCTGTCTGGAGGTCAGCATTCCCATCTGTAAGTAAGAGTCTATCTGTTGATAAAAGGCTACTATAGATGAGATATGGATTCACAGTGTATCTGTTATTATAAACAGATATCCCAAGTGCAGCTGATGGGCTTGCCCCCACAACTCTCTCTAATCCCTTACAAAACCACTCATGCTCTTGGTCTCCACAACACCTTGTGGCAGTGAGTACCACAAATAAATTATGCTGTCTAACAAAACCAGAACAACAACAGGAAAATATCTTTTATTTTAATTTTTTAAGAAAATCGTTTTGTGAACTGACAAATTCACTGTGTGCCTTTGACTCTTGCAAATTTATAGACTTATGATATGCCCCTCATCAGTCACTTTTCCCCCAGGATTTTATAGCAAAAATGTATAGCAAATAATTAGATAGAACTTACCATCAACAAAGTACCTTCAGTTGCTAGATTAGCAATTCAGATAGATAATATTTAGAATTTAAGAAAGTATTTTGCTTTATAATTGTTTCCACAAGTATGTGTCTATGTAGTCACAAAGTTAAGTAATTTTTGAGGACTTAAGAACACACTTTTAGAGTACAAATTCGGAGCTATTCCAGAGTTCATTCTGTAGCTTATAGATTTTGCATCCACTGGGGGTTTAACAGAAAGAGTAGAAAAGATGTGCCAACCTCTCCTATCACAAAACTGGTATTAACAATGCTATATATCCATAGTTGTTGTCACTCTTAAACTTAATAATTCAGAGTAAAGTATTACAAGAAAACATTTTTAATGTATTTTACTTTGGAATGCCTTTAAAAATATTACTTTTCTGATAAGACATGAGACTGAACCTGTGAGTATAATTCCAGGCTATGAAAAGGTTACGCATGTTCAAGAAGAAAAATTCCACAACTCTATGTAGGTACAGACCAGAAGAACCTGAGGTCAGTATATCATGGGCCCCTCACCACAAGAAGGATGTTGAGGATCTGGAGCAAGTCCAGAGAAGAGCCACGAGGCTGGTGAAGGGGCTGGAGAACAGATCCTATGAGGAGCGGCTGAGAGAGTTGGGGTTGTAAACAACCTGGAGAAGAAGAGGCTGAGAGGAGACCTCATTACTCTCTACAACTATGTGAAAGGAGATTGTAGAGAAGAGGGAGTTGGCCTCTTCTCCCAAGTGACAGGGGACAGGACAAGAGGGAATGACCTCAAGCTCCACCAGGGGAGATTTAGGCTGGAGATTAGGAGGAGGTTTTTCACAGAAAGGGTCATTGGGCATTGGAATAGGCTGCCCAGGGAGGTGATTGAGTCACCTTCCCTGGAGGTGTTTAAGGCACGGGTGGATGAGGTCTTGAGGGACTTGGTTTAGTGTTAGATAGGAATGGTTGGACTAGAAGATCCGATGGGTCCCTTCCAACCTGGTTGTTCTGTGATTCTGTGATTCTGTGTTCTGTGAAAATTACTGAGGTTTTTATACTTACATGTATTTATGATGCCAGTCACAACACGTGGACATTTTCCAACAAGGGGCATGTATCTGTTTTAGCTGTGGGTGCCTTGCAGTATCACCTCTCGAAGACAAGACATGGAAATACGTATTTCTGAAACTGAAAATGAAGGGTGACTTTTACTCTATTTTCTTCCTCCTGTACTCCCCCTCACTCCTTCCATCCACATCATTTATTCTGTTGGGTGTTTTTCTACAAGTGATTCTGAACCACTGGTCTCCATGCTTAAAATGTGCAGGGTTAAAAGTATAGCTTTCCTCATATAGCCTTCCTTTCTTCCATAAAAACTTTAGGAACATGATCTCTAATTTCACTTCCTCAGCATGAAAAATAAAACATCTGGTTGTCTTAATTTCCCACTCCAGCAGATGACTTTCAAGAGAGCAAGTAAGCAATGGCATGTGTGAGATTAAAAAACAAAAATCTGCTATTGTACATGTTGGCATGGGAGAACAGCAGTGTGATGGAGAAAAGCATACAAGTTTCTATAGCACTCATAATTACAGACCATAGATAACAGCCCGTAGTTAACACTTTAATATATCCTGGCCCCTGCTCTGTTTTTTCTGGCCATTGTTAATGAAAAGTTGATAGTAACAGCTGTTTGGGGATTCCCCTGAAAATGAATATATCTAGCTGCTGCAAGCTGGTTCTTGCTCCCCTCTTCATCTCATACACATACTTTGAATATATTTCTGGGAGAAGAGAAAGTATTGCAATGGGGGCAGTTATGACAAGCAGAGTAACAAGGAGAGGTTTTTGGTGGGACTTAGGCTAGATGGCTCTGGAAATAATGCTTTCAGTGTCAGCTTCGTTCAGTATTCTCTGTAGTGTCCTTAAGGAGAGAGAAGCTGGGGAAGGAGGCTCTGTGTGCCGCCCTTTATTATCAACAGGTAATGTTTGGACGCAGTAGGGGATACAACTCTTAATTTACCCCCTCCATCCATTCCACCTACTAGTACAGGAAAAATGAGTATTTTTCATTTTTGGAATTTATTTATGGGTTTCCCTTCAGTGACCATGTGAAGACCGACTTCTTTACTTGTATTTGTGGTGTCTTAAACACTGCCTTTTATGCGGGACTGTGTGCACCTGAGGGCATTTTCTTGGTGGCTTCTGGATGACAAAGAGAGAGGAGTGTAGAAGTGGGAACTAATCCTTGATGCTGCAGAACAGCTAACAATCCCAGGTAGGTGGGCTGTTGCAGACCAAGGAAGGGAGGTGTGACAGCAGGTGCTGTCCCCCAACACACACTCACCTGACTGTGAGTCATGTAGCCAAAGGGTTCACTGAGGGGTTATTCTGGTAAGAGTTTGTTGAATAGCCAATGACCTTGGAGCTCCCAACCCCAATTCGAGAACCTTCCTGAAAGAACATCTGCACATGTTTCTGTCGGAGAACCTTCGCATCAGGACCACCTACTTAAATCCCAGTAGGGCATGGACTTAACCCATAAATAAGTACCTAGAAAGAAGGCATTACCCCATGGAATTGGCCTGAAGGACAACTGGACCTCATGTTCAGGAATGTGCTTTGAGAAGTCTTGCGATATGACTTAATCATGATCAAAAGCTGACCCTTTTGTAGATTCCTAGATAGTCCTTCTGGTCTCCTTTGAAGATGGGTGCACGATTTCCTGTTCTGCACTCATGAGGGACATCTCTCAATTTCCATGAACTTTCATGTATGTTAAGAGTGACCTTACATGCACATTCCCTTACATGAATGTTCCTGCTGTCATCAACTCTTTCTCTGTTTTCCCCCTTCATTACTAATGTGATAACACAAGAATTAATAAAGGGGAGGAGGGTTGCTCTTTCCGTTCCACAATACAGTCAGACTAGCACACATTTATCCTTCATGAAACTCTCTTATTTCAACAGCACTGAGTGACACTAGGAATAAATTTGTTTACCCCGCTCTGGCTTGTTTCCTTATCTTGCTTGCATGTGTGAGAATTCAGTCACTCTGGTATTCTACAGATGTATGAAATACCAAGCAAATAATTTACTCATTGTTTTGCTCTCCTTGACTTCCTACATGAATGGTTTCATAATTGCAAAAATGCAGCTTGGAGGTTTGTCTGCTTCTGTATGGATTTCTGCAGGCTCTTATTACTACAGCTGACAATGTTAGACGTGACAATAAAATTATCAGCAAGAGTTTGGTGGTTTTATCATTATGTATCTTCCTGGATTTGCTAATACTTTCCACATACCATCTTGGTTCTTCATAACTAACCTAGAAGGTAGCCAAATACTATTTTCATATCAGAGCTCTTCTGTTTATTCGTATCTGTATTTCTTTTGTTTCCTTGGTTCCAGAAATTGCCAACAGTCTGAAAGGGAAACAGCAGTTATCTATGATAATTACTAGGTGAACTAGAAAGTTCTGCTTTTCTTACCATTCCACCATTTTCATTTTCATTTTCAGTCATGTACACAGTGAGTATAGTGACAAAACCAGTGTCTTTCTTCAGTCAAATACAAATTGTTGATTTATGCATTCATGCAATGCATTCAACACAATGCTGATATTGTAGTAAATTTGTAGAATAACTTGCAATTAGTGAAAAACTGAACAGTTATGGAGTACTTGAGATGGGGATCGTCAGCAAGATAGATACACTCTGGTAACCATTTAGTCATGTTTTTAACTTGAGACAATGTATACTTTATATGAAGTATTTGGCAGTGAAAGTTAGATTACTGTAGGACAGCAAGATATAGTCAAGCCTCAGCTTGAGTGATGAAAAAAACCCATCTTTTTGTCCATATTTCCAGGTGCACCATGCAAGCAATATGCAGGTATAATACAGGAACATCGACTACACCATCTCTACTTTGTGCTTATTTGTCATTACATGAAAAGCAACAATTGGCTTTCTTGATTACCTTAGCTTCTATCAGCAGAACAAGAAATAATAGCTTAGATTCTGTGAAAGAGCATGGAGAGAGCTCTGACTTTTTGTGCTGCAATGAAATAAAATGCACATTTCTGAAGACGGTGAATTCCTTAGGTAAATAAAGTTAATGCTGACTGAACACAAAAGACATACTAACTACAGCTGAGTACATGAGATTAGTTTTGACTCACCTCACATCTCAGACCAAAATGTAAACTTTCCCAGATTAGCAAGTTTGTTTCAGATTTTAATCGTTCGTGGGTTTTGTAATCATTGCTGTGTGCCTCTACTTTTCTAACTTGAAATAAAAATTCAGACTAAGCACCAAAAAATGTATAAGAGGCTGTTGTCTGGACATTTTTTGCAAAACCAGAAACTGAAAACTCTGAGTTTCTTGTATTTGTGCAGACTAAAAACCTTTAAGTATATGAATGTTTTGGCTGAGTTAACCTAGGCAACAAAACTTTCAATACTGACCCATGCCAGTCTTTCATTCCTGTTGAAATTTGCTCATCTCTAATGATAATATGAGTAGACAGGCTAAGATAAATCAGGTTTAAGTCCCCTTAAGCTGTAAAACAAAGGAACCCAGGGATGTCTGGGCTGGTTTCTTCATCAGAGACAGAATGTACACACCCATCATACAGTAAACATCTGGACTGCATCAAACTATCTGGGTGGAGAGGGCAAATGTCTTCACTGAAGTATTTCATGAAAGATTGAATGTCTGCCTTTTTCAAATACAGTTATACTATGGTGCCTTAATTTTATATTTGCAATTATTTTGAAAACTTAAGTTACTTATTTTAAGCATGGTTATAAAACAAATTTCATTTTTCAACAACAACAACTACAACAGAAATGGAGGTTTCAATAGTTTATTTTCACTTTGAAACAGAATAAAATCTAAATTTCTTGACTATTCTGGTGCAGTAAAGCTCTGCAACAGCTCCAAATACATGAAGCCATTGTGATTATTTTACAGGGAAAAAAATAGAAGTAGAAAGAAATTGAGCAATTTGACTCTTGTAAATATACCAGGTTTGATCAGCTCTGTCCTATCCTCAGAAATATGCCTTCTCACATTTCTGTTCAATACTGGTTTCCTGCAATAGGATATTTCACCTGATAAATTTTTAGTTCGAGCAATTTAGATTAACAGGTGGTTATGCAGGAGAAGGATAGAGCAATCTCTGACAGTGCACAACATGCAAGGTGGGAGCAGAATTCTAAGATGTGTCCATGGCTGCCCACTTCCAATCTGCATCAAGAACATTTCAAGAGCACAGACTAGTCACCCCAACACCAAACAGAGTATGGCTCTCTACTAATAGTCAACATCATCACCAAGGTGAGCCGGGGCAAAATAAATGATATGCCTATGATTAACCTGCTGAGACTAATTTTTCTGATCTGAAGATGCCCACTGCCATGCCCTGTGCAATCAAGGATACTCTGCTTGATTTTCTCAAATAAATGTCATGCTTGTACTAAAATTTCTACAGGTCGGCCTGCTCCTGTCTGGACAAAACTAGTTTAGTCAGCTGTGAGGAGGCGTTGTTGGCTCCTTCAGGAAGACTAGAAACAAGACTGTAAGAGATCTTCCTGGCTCTGCTTCCTGTGTGACCTTGAGTTGAGATGCTTAATCTCAAAGAGTTTCCGTTTCTCCCTGACCCCCAGTAAAACAGGGTTAATAATAGCTGCTCATATCATAGGGGTAGTGTGAGGATTAATAAGCTAAGGCCTGTGAGGCTTTCTGGCACCCTGCTGACAGGAGCCGCCTGAGTGCCATGACAGAGTGCAGGAGTGCAGGAGCTCAGAGAGCAACTGTTGTTCACTCTCCAGTGCTGATTAGGGCTAAAAAACCAACCGTGAGAGCAGAGGAGAGAAGATATCAGCCATAAAAGCTGAAGCAACTGCAGAGGATGGGCAGCAGTGCCCAGCGTGGCTAGGTTTGTCTGTCTATGATGTTGTTCTACCAATTGCTTGTGTGTGCACTGTACAAGTATGTGCTATAAATTCACCCTGTATCTGTGAGATCTGAGTTTCTTGCAGGCTGATATGCCATCCTGTACAAGACTGTAGCAACTCATGGCAGTTCATCCATGATACTGGGAAAGGAGAGGAGAGATGGAGTAACAGAAGACAAAGAAACCAGAGCTATGTGCTTAAAGCTTTACGTTTGTAGCAGCAAGGAAACCTTAAGTCCCCCAAGGCTTGCACTTTTGATGCCCAGGTAGTAGTAAAGGATGACACAGGTGGATTTTCTGAATGCTGAGAGGGTATCAGCATAAGACAGAGGTTGTGATTCCTACAGGCATGCTTGTGTAACTTTTATGGACCCATTGTACTTCTCTTTATTTATTTTGATGATTGAACTGTTTTATTGGGGGGAGAGGGTTCTTTTTTTCTCCCCAGTAACTGATCCTAAAGGGAAAACAATCTTCACACAACGAACTTATTCTATTTGATATCAGTAACACAGAATAAGAGTTTATATTTTTTAAAAAATTATTTATACTAGAAATCTCATATGTCACAGTAATTGCTGGGAACCATTGCTTTTGCAGAATATTTGCCTAGCTCAATTCACAGTGTTACTGAAGCATTATTGTATCTGTGTAGGTATGGTCAGGACCTGACATGGAATTTCTCATAATCTAAATCAGGACCACTGAAGCATCAGCCTAATGAGGATCCAGATTTGAATAATTTGGTTTTTTCCTTATATCTCACCATAACCTAAGGATGATACACTTCACTCACTTCTGCAATTGCTGGTACCTGGAGGAGCAGCTGCAATGTGTGATTGCAGTGCCCAACTGGAAAACCAGTATACCGGGCTTGTCTGGCAAAGCTGCATACAGCTGAGGGGAAGGCTCATGCTAATGACACAAATACCAGAATAGTGCAGTGATGTGCCTTACTTCATGCTCAGTGATCCTTGTATTCATGGCTCTGATCACTGGATGAAGCATCATTTGAATGTGGAAGGAGAGCCTTGTTATCATGTAGGAGAGTTTGTGATGATACATCAGGGAGAATTTTGCAGGTACTGTCACTTGTTCTGGAGGGAAGTAAGCACTTCTTCACTACATTGAAGTTCAGATTAAAGTAGAAATGATGGAAAACCAGCAGCGCTTAGAAGGTGGATCTAGAGCCAGACATGAGGGCTTTGGAAATCCTTATGCTGTTAGTGTCTCATTAATGGCTCTTTACAGTGTTCTTTTTCTAGTCCTATAAAATGTTTTTAATAAGATTTTCAGTAGGGTGGTGTCCTACTGTGTTTACTGGGCTTAGTGAAATACATCTTGACTCTGCTGAAAACTCAAGTTTTTTATTGCTATGCACTTGAAAAAAATAAAAACAAAAACCAAAACAAGTTTAAACACTTAGCCTTAATGGCAAACTACAATCATTCCACTTAATCTCTTTCTAGTACCCATAAAGTCTTTGGACAGAGGCTGACCAAACTTCATGGGAGCACTCAATGATTTCCCTATTCACATGCTTTTGATACTGTAAATTGTCACAGGTATGTCTAACAGCAAGACAGGAGTGGACTATGTCCATTCTGTTGCTACAAAATGCCACTGTAACCACATATGGTATGAGTATCTACAGTTCAGCTATAAATTCTAGTTAGCAAGTAAACTCTTTTAGTTTAATTTGGAGAGAAAGCAGACTGAGCCTGTGACTACCTGATTTCATGTAGACTCAGGTAAGTCCCACACTTTTTATGACAGAGACTTTATATGACAACTGAGATCTTTCAAAATGACAGGTGTTTGCATCCATGTTTGATCTGTTTCTTCTTGGCGTGTACTAGTACCGAGTATCTTTGTCCATTTGTGCAATTGCCTGCATCTAATTACAACTCTCTGATTCAGATGTTAGGGGTTATTGGTAAATTATGTCTGTCCCTAAGAAAAGAACCATATGTATTTCAGCATTGCTTTTTTTTGTTTGCATGGAGATTTCACATTCCAAATAACTCAACAAAAATTTAATTCCTTCCTTTGAAAGATACACTGAGGAGATTCATGTTTATGCCTGATCCCTGATTTATTCCAATCAAGATTTTATATGGATTAGTTCTGAAAAGAATTTGTTTTGATGAAGCAGTATAGGAACTTAAATACATTGTACAAACTAAAGAGTAGCATTTTCATAGTTGCAGGGGAAGGTGTACCCTAGGGGTTTTTTTGTTGTTTGTATCACTATATGATCCTTGTCAATGAAAATATGCATTGGAAGATCAATTCTAATTCACAGTACACACTATAGGTGTAATAAGTAGCAAAAGCAACTGTATACCTCTTTAGGGACTTGACATGACCACCATAACAACGTACAAAAGACAATGGTTTTGTGGTAGAAGTCTTGCATGCTCATCCATTTCTACAGGAGGTGAGGCAGCCCACTCTCTGAGGAGACACAGCCGAGAACACACAAAGGGTGCTGAAAGCTTGGCTAGCAGTGGGGTTGATCTCTGCAACAGCATGAAAGAGCAGGGTCATGGGTGGGAAGAAGAGCCAGCACCACTGGTCTGGAATTGGGGGAGCTTCTGATAACCTTTATGTTATTTAATAAAGGAGCTTTGTATGCATACCTCTTGCTCATTCAGGGCTCACACGAAAGTGAGAACAACTCACCTTTGCTTTGCTGTTCTTGTAAGCCATGAGAAAGAGAGAGAGAGAGAGAGAGAGAGAGAAAGAAAGAGAGAAAGAAAGAGAGAAAGAAAGAGAGAAAGGGAGAAAGGGAGAAAGGGAGAAAGGGAGAAAGGGAGAAAGGGAGAAAGAGAGAAAGAGAGAGAGAAAGAGAGAGAGAGAGAAAGAAAGAAAGAAAGAAAGAAAGAAAGAAAGAAAGAAAGAAAGAAAGAAAGAAAGAAAGAAAGAAAGGGAGAAAGAGAGAAAGAGAGAGAGAAAGAGAGAGAGAGAGAGAGAGAGAAAGAAAGGAAAGAAAGAAAGAAAGAAAGAAAGAAAGAAAGAGAAGAAAGAAAGAAAGAAAGAAAGAAAGAAAGAAAGAAAGAAAGAAAGAAAGAAAGAAAAGAAAGAAAGAAAGAAAGAAAGAAAGAAAGAAAGAAAGAAAGAAAGAAAGAAAGAAAGAAAGAAAGAAAGAAAGAAAGAAAGAAAGAAGAAAGAAAGAAAGAAAGAAAGAAAGAAAGAAAGAAAGAAAGAAAGAAAGAAAGAAAGAAAGAAAGAAAGAAAGAAAGAAAGAAGAAAGAAAGAAAAGAAAGAAAGAAAGAAAGAAAGAAAGAAAGAAGAAAGAAAGAAAGAAAGAAAGAAAGAAAGAAAGAAAGAAAGAAAGAAAGAAAGAAAGAAAGAAAGAAAGAAAGAAAGAAGAAGAAAGAAAGAAAGAAAGAAAGAAGAAAGAAAGAAACTGGAGACAGGAGGTCTCTTGGAGGCTGTCTCTCCTGGCTGCCCCATGCCACCTCTTTCGACATTGTGCAGAAAAGAGCCATGAACCCAACTGTCAAGAAATTCTTGGGACCAGAGGCTGGCCCCCAGCACATTGCCTAGCTTGTAAAACATCTTCTGTCCCATAAGTAAGACCAGCTTCCCAGACTACTGGGCCTTGGCTGGAGGCATGATTCTCCCACAATCTGATCTGTGTGAGAGTGGCCAGGTGTTGTAGGCCACTGGCTGGAGGGGTGCCAGATTCTGCTATGCCTTCATGGTATGCTTTGGGAAAGAGATCCTCTGACCCTTGGTCAGGCACAACGGCTGTCACAGCTGCCCTAACCCTACTGAGGGCTGAGTTTGCAGCCATGGTTTTAACCCTGCTGCAAATCCTGCCTTGGCCAGTGTAGCTGCCTTTGGCAGCATTACAGCTCTCAAATCCCTCTCAGCATTCTCTAACAACCATGATGAGGTGCTGAAACATGGAAGCAGAAATCCCTGCATTACTGTCCTCCAGCGAAGTAAACTTGCAAGGGAACCTTGCCTTGAAAACATCTGGGTTTGGGTTGGGAATTAGGACCAGATACAACTTTACAATGACCAGACTATTGCACATGACACCACTGCCAGCAACAGGGAAGTCCTTGTTTTAATTCCTCCAAAAGCACTTTTTTTTCCCTTTTTCTCTTGGCAAATATATGCCTTTGTCTGAAGACTGTGTGTTGTTCTGGATGAATGGAGGAAAGAAACAATTTTCTGTGATAAACCTGGAGTAAAAACAAGTATTTCCTATATCCTGCAGAAATCATGTGGCTGTGAATGTCAGTGTAACAGTTAACATATCCAGTTTACTCTCCTCCCTGTGCCATGTCTCTTTGCATACCAACAGCTGAGAATGGAAAGATGACACTGGTTTTCTGTATCCTGTCTTTAATGAGGACAAATACTCTAATAAGTATGATCATTAATGCTTCCCATATGAAGGAAAAAATACTGTCTTCTCTGTATTACAACTTGATGTCCTTTCAGTTCACTGAGTTTCCTCATGGCAAGAAATTGTCTGATATTGAAGATTCACTATCTTCTGACTCTGAACAAGAATTTTTCTTCATAATAAAGGACATAACACTTAGTCCTGGAAGATAAGAAGTCTCTTTCTTGTGACTGGCTCGTTTTCCTCAAACTTTCCTATTTCTTCCACCCCTTTTCTTGATGGCCTCACTTGCCCAGCAAGCCTTTCCCTCTAACAGTTCTTCCCAGAACCACAGTGCTGAGTGAGTTATAGCATTGGGAAACAGAGGCAAGTGGCCAAGGTAGCCTCTTGTCATGCAAAAGCATGTGTTGGATGTTTCCAGCACTGGAAAGTACATTGGTACTAAGGAATCCAAGAATGACACCAAGGTCTGGGAAGAATTGTCTCCCATTTCAGGGGCCATTTTGACCTGTAAGAAATTAAAGATCACATTATCTGTGAAATAAATGGGCTAACACCACCAGATCTACCTGTAGAACACATCAGTGTGTGGCTAACAATAATCAGAGTTAATGCTTGTCCTTGCCATGAAGGTTAATGGAAGCAGTGGAGTGCCATACAGCCACATTGAGTCTAGTTATAGGCATAAGTATGAAAAGCTTATCCTTCGTATTAGAAGAACCAATCCAGGGCTGCAAATACATTTTTTGCTCATTTTTAGTGACTTGTTCCAATCACCCTACTGTTCCATTTATTCTTGGATTGCCTAGTCCAAAATTCACCAACAGAAAGTGAATGGAAAACAAAATTCCTGCTTCTCACTCAGTAATGTTTGTGCCAGAAAGCATTTGCATAATGACTGAATCAGAACAAAATACCTTTTCTGTTATCTCACTGATTGCAATTAACTCACAGTGAGCATATCTAGTATGAAAGACAACGAGCTACTTAAAATGAACACAGGCAGTTGAAAGGAAGAAATATCATAGCCAATTCCAAATAACACCTTCTATAAACTGAAACATTTACAGATATGAAAAATTTTGGGTGAAACCCTGCCTCTTTCCATGGAAATGCCTATCCTTCTCTAGGTCTAGGATTCTACACTTGAAAAATAAAGAGGTGGTGTGAACTTCCTACCAGCTTAAAGGGAACTGTTAATGTTTGAATGTTCAAAGCAGTTCCTGCTCAGGCCCAGGTAAAATGGTAGAGGAAAAGTATTGTGGATTAGAAAGAAGAAGCATAATTTATTTGTCTTAACTAATTCTGATCATCTACAAATAGGAGCACCTTCCATGGGGCATGTCATAGAACAGAATTTGGAGTCTGGACTGTGGAGAGGGAATGAATCTTCAGAATGCATGAATGTAAATTTAAAGTCATGTCCATTTTACTTAAGAACAAAAAAAGAAACCAATTTATCTTCTGAGGCAGCTAGAATCAGAGCTGACCTCTTGCAAATCAACAAAAGTAGTCCTGATATCTCGCCCACTGTTTTTTATTTCTACTTTATTACAAGAAGTAACAAGAAATTTTATAGTCCATTTTTATATGAAAGCAAGGATTTTCCAAACTGCCGATATAAAAGTGACTGGGACTACATTCCACAAAATTTCAATGAGAGTATTCCAATTCCATTATAATCCTTTGACAAACTGCATTAAGAAAAAAGTTTAATTTTGACTTACTAAAACCTAATTTGAAGAAATTGTCTAGTGTTGCACTGCATTCCCATACAATATACAGCCATGATAAAGAAGAAACAATATAATTTTAGTCTTACATCTGTATTTTTTGCACAGTATTATTTTGCCAAGGAAGAAAAAGAAGACAAAGCAAATATGATAAAAAAGCCCTCAAGAAGCAAGTAAGGATGAGGTGAAGTTTCTCTTCATAGAACGATTTTTGCAAATTTCCTCTTAAGCATTACGTATTGTAGAATATATTAAGGACCTCCCAGTAAAAAAATTTGACACGTTTTGCTTTACATGACAGACCTTCTTCAGGCAGAGCTTCATGCAGTTAAAATGCGCAAAATGATCACCTTTGTTCTGGTTCTTTTACTCCAATAAAGTATCTGAAGACCCAAAGATGACCTGATGGACTTGTTTTGGGGAAAGGAGTTTCCTACACACATGAGGCTTTGACCATTGATATGTGATGTAAAGTATAGCTCAGCTTGAAGAGGAGGTGATAAACTCTGTAGTTTTTCATCCTGCTTCTTTTTGAGGAAAATATTTGAAAGATCAACAGACTTCTGGGTCTCTCAGATGCCAAATATTGGATGCTGCCAGTTTTAAGCTTATACTGCCTTAGCCTACTTTGAGATAAAATAGTTATAGATCTGTTTAGCATTTTGCAGGGTCTTTTGTCAGATGTGCCTTTAAAAGAAATGTTGAAGCCACTGGCACATTTGTTATCCAGACTTAAATGCCCATACTGTTTAGATGAAAAACTGGCATGCTGCAAGTTTCCTATTAAATTTATGTAGAATTCAACCAGATGGATTTCTTTTGCTGAACATCCTAACAACTTGCTAAGAGGAGAGCTGGAGCCAAGAACAGGAAAAGTAGCTGGTCCAAAAAAGCAAGTTATCTAGACTGCAAAAGGAAAGGGTAATTACCTTCTATTTCTGGGTGAGAATCAAGTTAGAGCTGCTTGGAATAGCCTAAATGTACCATGAAAATGACTGCCAAAATGTAATCTTCTCTTACTCTTGTGCATTACATGCATGCTAATGTTCACTTAAAGGGTTTAGTACTTTTTAAGATCTCATGAGTAAGGGAAGGACAAGCATTGCGGGTATACATAAGAGGTGGAAAAAGGAAGATCCAAAAAGAATTCATCTCTAACCTGTATCTTGAAACTTGCTGGTGAAATTTTTAAGTAGTTCAGGTAACACTTCCCAGTATGCCTTCCATTGCACATTTATTAGGGCCTTCTGAAATCTTTTGGAGACATCACTAGACTTAATTAAGAGAAATACTTCTATTTTATCTGCTGCGCGACTCTTCTATATCTTCTAGCTCCTAGGAACTGTGTAGTTAATCTTACTTTTTGTTGCCATGGATGCTTATGTTTGTCTATCTCACATGTAAGTCCTGACCCGTAGCTGTACGCTGTCTTTCACCTTGTGCCCATGGGATTTTTATCAGTAGCCTCTTATGGTAGGTGCCGTGAACAAGTTTTTTTAGAGTACAAATAAAATCTCAGATAAATATCTTTTACTGGAAAATAGAAAAGCATTTTCCCCTTTCAAAAATGCATTTTAATCTGCTATTATGTTACTTCTGGAATATGGGACTGTTATGTTTTAAATCGTGTTAAAATTTGTTGATAGTCATAAAGTAAACCATGGCACAGTATCATTTAATTTTGGTCCCATTATGGACCCCGAGGGACAACACTTGTCACAGGTCTCTGTTGTGACTGGGGAGGCCAACAACACATAAAAGTTGTGAGCAAAAGGATGTCTTTCTTGGTTTTGCAAGACTTTTTATACCCTTTCTGGGACTGTGTGTTCATATATGACTGGTTTAGTCAAAGACCCACAGTTCATAATTGATGTCTCTTTCTCTGTTGTAACTTCATAATTGGATGATTCCACCTGGCAGCTTCTTCATCTTGTTTAGTCGGCTCTTCTTGGCACTTTCCAGCTTCTTCAAAGATACACAGGTATCTGTTCAAGGCCAATGTTAAGCTCACATTCCGATCCCTTGGACTAGTCAAGGTTTCCCACAGATCTCCATCTGGACTTTGGGCCCCTACTCTCTGTATATGAACATCCAACCGGTTTCTTATCCACCTAACAGACCCATCAAATCCATCTCTCTCCAGTTTAGAAAGAAGGATGTTGTGGGGGAGGGTGTCCAAAGGCTTTACAGAAGTCCACATAGATCACATTCATTGGTTTACCCATATCCAATACCACAGTTATCTCATCATAGAAAGCCACTAATTGGTCATACAGGACTTGGCCCTGGTGAAGTCATGCTGGCTGCCATTCATCACATCCATGTCCTCCATATGCTTTAGTATAGGTTCTACAGGGATCTGTTCAATGATCTTCCCAGGCACAGATGTGAAGCTGACAGGTCGGTAGTTCCCAGGGTTCCCAGTTCCCTCTTCAAAAATGGGGACAATGTTGACCTTCTTCCAATCACCAGGGACATCTCCTGACTCTGATGACTTTTCAAATATCATAGAGAGTGACTTGGCATTTACATCTGCCAATTCCCTCAGGGCTCCGGGATGCATCTCATCAGGTCCCATAGACTTACATATGTTTGGCTTCCTCAGGTGGTCAAGATACTGATCTTCCTCTGCAGTGGGATGGGGCTTACCCCCCCAGCCACCATCTTGTTATTCCATGACCCAGGAGGGGTAAGGAGAATGGTTGTCAGTGAAGACTGAAGAAAAAAGGATTGTTAAGTACCTCAGCCTTCTCCTACTCTGTTGACATGAGGTCACCAGTGGTCAGTGGGGGTACATTCTCTTCAACCTTTCTCTTCTACCCTTCTCTACTGACTGACATACTTGTAGAGGCCCTTCTTGTTAGTCTTCACCTCCCTTGCCAAGTTCAGCTCCAGCTGTGCCTTGGCCTGCCAGACTTCATCCTTACACAAGCAGGCAGTGTCCCTAAACACGTCCCAGGCTACTCGTCCCTGCTTGCACTGCCTGTTCCCTCTTCTTTAGTTTGACCAGTAGGTCTCAATTCAGCCATGCTGTTCTCTTCCCTTCCTTGCCCAGTTTCCAACATCTGGGGACTGAGTGCTCTTGAGCCTCATGGAAAGCATTCCCAAATATTTGCCAGTTCTGTTTTGCTCCCTTGGCCTGAAGGACCATGTCCCAGGGGTTTCTACTGCGTAATTCCTGAGGAGTTGGAAGTCTGCTTTCCTGAAATGTAGCATCCTGGCTGAATATATCTGTCACTTGCCCCATATCCCTCAGGATCTTGAACTCCATTGATGTGTGGAGCAGACCCAGGCTACCTCCAATCCTAATGTCACTGATAAACTCATTTGTATCAGTAACCATCAGGTCCAGTATTGCATTCCCTTGGGTGGAGGTCTCTATTAGAGAAATGGATTAAGAAATTATCTTCAATGCAATCCAGGAGTCTCCTGGATTGCCTACAGTTTGCCGTGCTAGTTTTCCAGCATATGTCAGGGTGATTGGAGTCCCTCAGTAGGATGAGAGCTTGCAAGCGTGAAGCCTCCTGTAGCTGGAGGAAGAAGGCTTCATTGATCGGCTCTGTTTGATCAGGTGGCCTGTAGTACACGCCACCAACAAGATTCCTGTTGGTTCCTTTGTCTTTTATTCTGACCCACAGCTCTCATGCCTATTCCTCAGTGACAGCTTTCCACATTCTATCCCTCTTTTGACACAGAGAGCAAATCCCTTTCCTGATACAGAGGTCAATTTGATTCATTACTCTCTGTATTTTTACCACTTTATTTTTGAAGCAGCCTAGGGAATACTCTGATAGACATACGAATAGAGGCAGCAAGAAAGTAGAGACAGATTGCAGTTTTAGTAAGTGTGTGTTAAAAAAAAACACAAACCAACTTTTGTCATTTTAAAGCTGAGCAGGCTGACAAACTAGTGAAGAGGAATAAAGAAGAGTGCGTAGACATAGCTAAATTCTAACTAAGAACAACAGTGAAGCTGAGCATATGAACAACAGTTCATCTACATTTGCAGTATGGTTATTTGAGACTGATAACTTTTTCATCTGGTATTATCACTAGTAGGAACTTATATTCTTTAGGTAAAATTCTTCCCCATAATATATATGTAAGATCTTAGCTTACTTACATCTCTGGCATATTCTGTAATTGTGGCAATTTTCTATTTTAAGCGCCTCAAAACATCTCCTCAGACTTGTTCCCAGCAAGCAATTCCTTGTTGGGCCCACCCTCAATCTTCATAATGTAAAGCTTATTATAGTGATTTACTCTCCAGATAATTTCCCCCTGCATATCATTTGAAGTAGGATTTGCTGTAGGAAAAGGGTTGATAAAATAGTCTTCTGTTGTAAAAAATTGGCTAGGGAAATACTGGCAATAGAACAGTCTTAAATTCTAGGTTTCAGGATTATCTGCATGTCTGTTATACAAGGGGTTTCATTCCAGTCTCTGCTGTGTGGATGTTCATAAATCCTTACAACATCCATCTAAGCTTGTGTAAGTCCAGCTTAAAAAAAGGGGGAAAAAATATGAAGTGTGCTAGAATTTTCTTCAAATACAATACAATTTTACTGTATCTCCCTATGTCTCCATGTCTCTGCTAGATTTATGGTATAATACATATGAAATCAGAATCAAACATATGGTTTCACACCAAGAATATTGCTACTTTTAGATTTATGTCATAACATGCCATAAACCCTGGTGTGAATTTTGGTTTTCTTACGTCAAAATCCCACCAAGGTAAATTTGAAAGGTTTTATGAAGCAGATATTTCTTAGATACTAACATTCTGCACTGCTTGATTGTGTAATTGTGTTTGAATGTATAATTAAGCACTGCTCGACTGTGATTCTCACACAAATGAGAGTTGTAGCTCTCATTTCAGAAGCCCAACTTCTTGAGTAGCTGGGATTTCCTGCCAGTTTTGTGCTGTAGGAAGGGGGATGTTAGGCACTTTTAAGTGGGGAATCTTTTATGGCAGAAATACTTGGTGGAGGGAGTCAGCAGTGTAAATCAGTGCAGCTTGGTTTGTGCTTAAATACAGATTTACTGTTCAAGAAAATCTGTCATTTTAGCTGTCACCTTAATTTCTTTTGTTTTCCTTCCAAAACATGGGTCTCTAAATAGCTGGATTGAAAAGTCTGACCTGTATTTTCTAGCAGTCCCCAGACTTCAGATATAAGCCTGTATGAAAAAAGAGATTCAAATGTATAACAACTTTCTGGGGGTTACTCACATATATGAAAGTCCTGTTAGGCTGTAACATATACCAAGATACAGTACATGATGGCCTTCCCCCTGCTCCTGTCTTTCTGCTTAGGATTTGGATGTTGATTCTCGTAAAAACTATTCATCAAAGCACTCTGCCTTGGAAGGAAAACTAAGGTTTAGTGCGGTGGGCTTGCTTTTCCTGACTGTTAGTTCTACAAGACATATGTGACCTTTCCACTAAAATTCCATTTCCAATTTGTAACATTGACTTTTAAGACTTCTGCATGCTTTTTCAAATCTCCATATAAGATTGACATGTCTCTGGCCTTGTCTTGCATAAAAATGATTCAGATTATTCTGTTATAAAAAGGTATTTTTAAAATTTTTATTCTTTTTGTTTCCAACCTGATGCACTACACTACTTTGGGAAAAAATCCAACTCAAAAATAAACTTTTTTTTCTGCAGGGAAGAGGAAGTACTCTAGCTCCTGTCAGTTCTAATCATAAATGATGTTTCATTCAGACATTTTGTGTGGTTTCCATTGAGCCCAGTTGCTCATATCTTGCCCTGGCCACAGTGACTCTGAGTTCCTCTTCTGGCTGCTACTCTATGAAGGCACAGCTCCTGTGTCACATTCACCCACCTAGTGCAGATAGATTCAATAACCCAGGCTTTTAAAACAGCAGTAGTCTCTGGCTGGCAGTTAATTACTCCCCTTATAGTCGATTCATTACAGCTTCTACTGCTGAAGACCTTCATAAAGTCTACTGCAGGTTATATTGATCTGTATTTTCTAGATGGTCTTAGCATTTCCAAAGTCTTGAAATAAAGGAATCGGAAAAAATGTCAGTAATCTTTAAACACATCTTGGGGAAGAAGAACAACAAAGAGGCCAAGCAGGAGGGATGAAAAACACCAAAGAAGCTCAGATTTTAAAATTAACTCAGAGTTTTCTTAATAAGGAACAAACAAATGAAAGTCTTTTGCATATGGGTCATCACATGAAATTGATGGCTCCTGTAGGACCACATTACTGGATCTGTACAGCGATAAGGGTTGTTCTGCAGGTGGTCCATATTCACCAGAGAAAAATGTATGTTTACCAGTTCCACAGGGATATATTGGTGATCATGAGAAAAAGTTTATAGTGGATGTGTTGGTTCAAAATGTCTACTATAAGTAAATGTGATATGACATAAGATGCTTCTTGACATAATTGTTTTCATTTCAATTTGCAACAGTATTTGGTACCACTATACCATTTGATCCTGACAAAATTAAAACCTGGGCATTGCTCAAATATCAACTGGGAATATCAGTTGAGCCTCTAGATTTTGTTCTTTTGACACATGGTTAACAGATGTTTTACTTTAAAAATATAGGAGTTTAGGTATCTCACAGCACCTCTAAAATGATGATTCACATCCTTCTCTGTAAGAATTTCTCTAAGAGACAGACGAGGACTTGTCTTTTGAGCTCTTCTTGAGAGCAGTTCAGTAAGGTTGCATTGCATATTCTTCTGCATGCCAGTGAAAGTGATGAAAACTTCTAGTGACAATATAAGACATTTGATAAATTAAGGTAACTTGGATTTTATATGAAGACAGATCTGCCTTTTTGTCCTAGCTATGCACAATGTGGTAGCCAGCTTGCCATTTGCAAAGATGCTGCGGCTGAAGAACCGAAGTCATGTACTTTCCAAGATAATGTTTATAAGCAGAGAGCAGCAGAAATGAGAATCTTTGGCTGGTCTTTCCTTTCATGTCTTGCTGATGACTGCTGCTGTGAGCACAAGGACTTCTTCTGACCTGTAACATGGGCAAGGAAGAGGTCATGGTTTCACCCACAATGAAAGAGAAGCTGGTTATTTTAGCTAAGCAGGGACCTCTCTGTTATATTTTATTTACTGCAGGCCCATATTAGAGACAATCACTCATGTATTTCTTCTTTTACTTGACTGGATTTTAACAATTAGCCGTAACATTTGTGCAGGGTGGAAGTAACTTTTTCTGGTTTGATTTATTGCCTACCCCTTCATTAATCACAATCAAGTCTCTATTTCTGTAGAAAATTCCTTTTATATTTCTATTTTCATACTTGCCTAGAAAAATATACTGTTTTTCAACTAGATGTGATAGGAAAGAGAAATATTCTCTTACTTCTAGTCTTTTCTATTTTCTTACAGGTAAGAAGGTAAAAAACCCCAAAATCTACTTAACCTCTGCAGAATTCATTTGTGTAATATTTAATTAATCTTACAACTTTAGGAATGCCAGCCTTTAGATATGTAAAGGACCTGAGGAAGGATAAACTTCAATTTATTTTTCATGGAACATTGCTATAATAAAATAGTGAAAATGGGGCAAAATGGAGCAAAATGGATTAAGGAGGATATATTTGCTCCTTTGACATTAATCATTGTCATGATTTATCCTCAGCCCAGCATAATAGAATAATATCGTATCAGTTGAAGGAGGCACCCAAGATATGACTTAAAACCATTTTGGTCCTATCTAGGTCTTGATAATTCAGATGTCAAAGGCGGTTAGGTTAACTGTCAGTACAAGTGAATCTAATTTATATACTCACTGGTGGATATCCAGAAACTCAGGGAAAAATCCAGGTACTAGTGTTTGAGTTCTACTTCTGTCTGTTGCATGAGAACTCTCATTCTTTATGATTACTTTGAATGGAAAAGTTTCTATTCCTTCCTAAATAAGAATATCTTATTTTGAAATAGGGAGTACTGATGCCTTCTTGAGATAAAAAAATGTTTATAAGGGTCTTATTTCTAAGAAGAAATCTTTCCAAGAGAACAAACAACAGTCTGTTGGAATAGAATTATTTGGAAGTAAAGCTGATTTAGGCATCTCAAGAAAATTTGTTCCAGGTGGGCATACAATACAGAAATAAGAACTTGGAAGACGGAAATGGCCAAAGTCTGTAGCTGAAGCATAGCAGAATAGCACAGTAGCTGTTGATTATGTTTATAATCTGTGATAAAATTATAAAATGCATGATTAAAGGTATTCTACTTTGAGTTATTATTGTTTAAATTACTAAGGTCTGGACTACAGTTCAAATCAGCTAGTACTTGGCTAGAAGACCTCTGTGTCTAGAAGACCTGCTCCTTCAGAAAATATGCATTTTTCTCTATATACACACATTACAGTGAACATTCTCCACATCACTTAGTCCTACATTATGGTCTATCAATAGCCTTGGCTGTCCTAGAAGTAGAGCTGGATAAGGTGTTCCTTTCCTGTCTTTTGCTGCTAGTTCTTTTTTAATGTATGTGTGAAACTACTGGGTGTTCTGACATGGTGGAATGAGAAAAGATATATACTTTCCTCTAAAAAAAGTCTAAAACTCAATTAATGGATAGCTGAATTGTTCCACACACCTGCAGGCATAGGAGTCCATACATGAAGAGGATGCTGGGGCTCGTAGTACAGTAACCTGACAATTTTCCTGGTTCCTGCTCCAGAGTGAGCCTAGCAGGTGTTGATAGCAAATACAAGAAGTATAAGGTCTGCTACATGCTGGCTGAAGAAGTACCCTAGTGCCAGTTTGCACCAGAGACACATCGAAGTTTTCTCTGTTTGGATCATATCCTTGTCACCCTCTCTGCAGGAGGTATTTCCTAATCCTAGCAGACAGATAACAGGGGAAATGGATGATTTAGAATTTGAATCCTAGGATATGCGGGACTTTATTTGCTTTTTCGTTTCTTTATGCCATCAAAATGATGAAAAGGAAATGCACCAACTGAAACAGAGTTTGCAACAAAAGAGAAGGCATGGTCTTATATTTAGTTATATGAATTTACTGCTGGATGAGAATTTAGGAGACCATTGTGCACAAACTCCTAAATGAAGTAAGATCACACATAACTCGTTGAAGGGCCTTTTTCCTGACTGACTCCTCAAAGCTTCATGGGAAGATGTCTTGATATTTGTAATAGGGTAGTAGAGCTGATTAACAGCATACCCATCTGTTGAAAACTCAACTGATTTCCTTTTATGATGTCCCCAATTGCCTCTAAACCAGTTTCCCCATCTACAAAATGGTATCCTGCAATCAGGAGTATTTCTAAGTTGAATAATTCTGTCTTGAAAATGCTTAATATTGTATGTTAAAAAAATAATACATATTCTGTTTAAATATGTTAGGAGGAATGGCAATATAAATTATTCAGTCACTTTCAAGGATCAAATGCTGTAACGTAGCTTCTACAACTGGATTTAGAAGGATAAAAAAAGAAGTCAAATCATGACTCCTGCTAAGCTTCAGAGTTTGCTGGTTCTGCCAGTTTCATACTATCAAAGCAGATTCCATTTTTCCTTGTCCAATTCCTACATCTCAGGTGGCCTTGATAGTACTGGCAGACAAAATGATGTGCTGCTACCTGGCTCAGGTACATGGTGTTGACACAGGAATTTTTTCAGAGGTCCTGCACTCCTTTCAGTGTTAGGGTTGAAATTGTTCCAGGACTGAATTTGGTTTAAATAGGTATTGGAACATGCTGCTTTCACTGTGGAGGTTTGAAGATATGTATTGAATGTCTTAAGGGCTGGGAGAAGACAGATGTTCATCACAGCTATAGGAAAAACATGACAATGATTTTTTTCTGTCTGTGCTGAATGATGTTAGGTTACCTAACTTCATTTTTCCTCTTGTGTTCATTCATGTTACTTTCCAACACTGATGGGGTTTTTTAAGTGTCAGTTGACTTGAGGTATACCTGTAAGCACAATCGGAGTTTTACTTTAAACATATGACACTCTACATAGCGCTGAAAGTATTCTAAAATATTGTTTCACAAGTCCCACAGAGTATTCAAAAGTAGCACATGGTTCTTATATAAAATCTCTCTGTGAGTAATCTGCAGGTTACTGTCCTGGCTCTTGGGAGGACTGAGGTGAAAAGCATATGTCTAAATGTAAGAAAACAATTGTTAAGACTTATATACCAATAGCAGCAAGCTCTATTTTGGGACCTCAGGTTTGGTGCATAATATCCCTTGATGTCAGCCCAAAGTGTCTCTTCCACTTTGGAGAAAAAGGTAGTGAGTTTTGACTGGTGTAGTCTGAGGTGATCACTTTTACTCAGAAATGCTTTGGTGTGCTAACTGACTGCTTTGAGCATTTACTCAGAAAGAAGAAACATTCTTTTTCATCAGCCTCCAGTGCCCACATCCTGTCTGGGAACGTCCCTTACCCTTTGGCCATGCAGAGGCTGTGGGGAGGCAGCTTGCAGTGCTCATCTTCAGGACAGGTAAGCCCAATGTACATGATCAAATACTTTGGATGACTGAAGCAGCACTTGCTGCCTGTGTGCTCTCACATTTTCTCACATTGATTTTTGATGGGTATTTCTTTTTTCGTTCCATCCCTGCCCCTTCTCTCTGACCTGTGAATGTCGCATGTTTTTCACTGTTCGTCTTGGGTTGATTTTGAAAGGACACAGCCAGTCTCTGATTGAGGACACACTTTCTGCCTGGAGAACAGTTGAAGGTGGAAATGCTCAAGTTAGAGAGGTCTGGAGCATAACCAAATAAATAGCTAGATCTATGCTTGTAAGATGTGGAGCACAGTAGATATATGCTTGACTTAGTCACATATTGCTTATGCTGCTGCTAAACATGATCTTAAAAGGTTCTTTGTTTTCCCACTTCTTCAGATGGAGTCTGAACTTTGAAACTGATAAAGGGCAGTTTTAGGTTCATTAGTACACAACATTCTGGCTAAGCAAAGAGTCAATAAATGTATCTCAAATAGTGAATTACTTGCTAATGGAAGTGAAGAGGACCAAGCTTCCTTTCCTACACTCAGGCAATAGCGCTGCGGCACCTGTCTGCGTATTATAGTGTACTTTATTATGATGAGGAGTGATAGTGATACAGTTGACCTTCTGGGGTGTGAGTGCACTTTGATGGCTCATGTCCCACTGATAACAGCAATGTGAGAGCTTACAGATGAAATGCTACACATAGCAATGCAATACAAATTGTCCTGGTGTCACCTGTATAATTTTATGCCTGTCCATAAGGTCCTATCACTTCAGATGTGTTACAAGGAGAGCTGAAGACAGGTGTTTCTCCTTTTCTTGCTTTTCCTCCTTAGATTGGAGCCTGGCATACACACAGCTGTTACTTTTTGCCCTGAAAAGTTGTGGCACATTGCATCTGCCATTGTCTTCAAAGAATTACATTTTAGAGTCTCAAAGAAGAAATGAGGCCCAAGAAGAGACTGCACTATTGTCAAATGTCTGCACATTGCTGTGAAGTTGTGCAGAAGTACCACTGACTGCCTAGGCTTTAGAAATGTTATTGTTGGTGACAACAGGGGGAAGAGGCAGACAAAGGCAGCTCTTGCTTCCAGTGCTGCCACTGGGGTTATAAACTCAGAGATCCCCCTGGTATTTCTGCAAGAGCTTCTCCTTTCTTCCCAAAGATTCAAGACCAAGTTAGCAGGGAGGAAGAAGTTCCTAAAGAACCAGGGGTCATTCACTGAAACAGTAACTGTCCTCAGCAATTTATTAAAAAACTTGAATCCAAGTGACCATGAATCCAAGCTGAAGCAGGTGCCAGAAGACGTCTTCAAACTGTGCCAGGAGCATTTGTCAAACAGTTTCCTCCAGGAGAAGCAACTAGTCCTGGTGAAGGTGGTAGACATAGAAGGTTGCAGTCCCCATGGGGATGGGAGTCTCTACTGCCTGATTTTGCTTCCGAAGAAGCCACTGTGTGTGACGGCAGGAGCAAGTGAACCTCATGACAGATCAATTTGATTTCAGAAGAAGTGATTTATTTTGAGTTAACTGGCTGCTTTTATAGACCAAGCAGGCCAAACATGAGGTAAACATTGATTGGTCACTTCTACCCTAGTAAAAAGTCTTCATTGGCCACCACCCAACCACATAACGATGTTATTAGGTTGCATCTCCTGCCCCCCATCCTCAGTTTCTTCATTAACATAACACAACAGAGTCATCACCAGCTTTTGTGACTTTACCAACTCCACCCAGCCATGGTGCTTGGAGATGCTCATTGTATTTTGCTGCCCAATAACCGTGGCCACCTATTCCAGCTGGAGTGTGGCACTGCAAGAGAGATGACCATCAGAGACTGTTGTGTCCAGGTGCAGAAGGAGCACGTGGCACTCAACAACCCCGTGTAGCTCCAGGCTTGGGGCAGAACAGCTGGAAATCTGCCTGGCAGAGAAGGACCTGGGGGTGTTGGTCAACAGCAGCTGAAGATGAGCCAGTAATGGTCCAGATGTCCAAGGACCACTTAACTCCTGCCACCAACTGTGATGCCAGGGCAAAGGAGTCCAGCCTGTCAGAAGAATGAATTTAACTATCCTGCAGGAATAAATCATAGAATCATAGAATCACCAGGTTGGAAGAGACCCATCGGATCACTGAGTCCAACCATTCCTATCAAACACTAAACCATGTCCCTCAGGACCTCATCTACCCATGAATCAACCACTTCCCTGGGCAGCCTATTCCAATGCCCAATGACCCTCTGTGAGAAAAACTTCCTCCTAATTTCTAGCCTAAATCTCCCCTGGTGGAGCTTGAGGCCATTCTCCCTTGTCCTGTCCCCTGTCACTTGGGAGAAGAGGCCAGCTCCCTACTCTCCACAGCCTCCTTTCAGGTAGTTGTAGAGAGTAATGAGGTCTCCTCTCAGCCTCCTCTTCTCCAGGCTAAACAACCCCAGCTCTCTCAGCCACTCCTCATAAGGCCTGTTCTCCAGACTCCTCACTAGCCTCGTTGCTCTTCTCTGGACTCACCCCACAGCCTCAACGTGCTTCTTGTGGTGAGGGGCCCAGAACAGAACACAGGATTCAAGGAGTGGGCTCACCAGTGCTGAGTACAGAGGGAGAATCACCTCCCTGGACCTGCTGGTCACACCATTTCTGATACAAGCCAGGATGCCATTGGCCTTCTTGGCCACCTGGGTACACTGCTGGCTCATGTTCAGTCGCCTGTCGACCAACACACCCAGGTCGCTCTCCTTCTGGCAGCTTTCTAGACAGACTTCTCCCAGTCTGTAGCTCTGCATAGGGTTGTTGTGCCCCAAGTGCAGGACCCGGCATTTGGCCGTGTTAAACCTCATGCCATTGGACTCAGCCCAGCGGTCTAGCCAATCGCAACACATACTCCTGCCTGCTATTGACTGTGGGACTGAGATCCTTATCAGTATCTTATAGTGGAAATAGCATTGCCCAGCCCAAAGAATTCAAATTGGAAAGTGCTTTCAGTCTTTTGTAGTAAACAAAGAAGGGAATTTTATGAAGAGTAACTGCTCATGACTTAATATGTTTCATCAGCAGCTGCAGAGAAGGAACCATCTGTGAAAATCTCTTGTCCAGCCCTGTTTATGATCCGACAACCAGGAGCACACGAGCACATGAGCAATGATGTACATGAAGCAGGAACAGTCAGACAGAATAGTTAGGGTTAGAAGGGACCTTAAAGATCATCTAGTTCCAATCCCCCTGCCATGGGCAGGGAAATCCCACTAGGTCATGTTACCCACGGCCTCATCCAACCCAGCCTTAAAAAATCTCCAGGGATGGGGCAGTCACAAACTCCCTTGGCAACCTGTTACAGTGTCTCACCACTCTCATGGTGAAGAAATTTTTCCTAATGTCTAATGTAAATCTGCCCCTTTCCAGTTTATCCCCTTTCCCCCTTGTCCTATCACCACAAGCCTTTATGAATAGTCCTTCTCCAGCTTTCTTGCAGGCTCCTTTCAGGTACTGGAATGTTCACCCTGTAGCATTCTCTTCTCCAGGCTGAACAAGTCCAGCTCTCTCAGCCTGTCCTCACATGGAAGGTTCTCCAGCCCTTGGATCATCTTTGTAGCCACAGTTTTGGGGCTTACTAGCTAAGTTGAGTGTTTTCTGAGAGGCATGGGGTGGAGGGTGGAGCTTCCATTGACAAAAGATACAAAAGATGAATTGTACAGAGATTTTTGCATTATGTTCAACACCAGGCTACATTCACTGGCTAACAAAGCTTCTGTGTACATGCATAATTTGGAACCATGACATAGTACCTTGCATCAACAACTGCAAAATGCTGTGGTCTCATGGCCATTTTCTCTCTCTTCTATAAACAAACTGTGAGCAAGTATTGCCAAGCCGCTGGCAACAAGTTGGTTAACTGACACTCTGTAGATGGAGTTTCACAAGAAGTTATTTATGGATGGATTTGAAATAAAGAACAGGGTGTTGTCTTAAAGATCAATGCTAGCCACTTCACGTGCATACAGACCTGCACACAAGAGAAGAGAGTTGTTTAGGGGAAGTTTACTTTCAATCTGAGTGTTAATGGGTTTTTAGTGGACAATGTAAGGAGGGAGACCCTTCTGTGTGTCAGTGGGGAAAGATTACATTGTAATCAGCTGTAAAAGCAAAAATGAAAATTTGGGCAGGAGAGATATGACAAACATAGTGGTGTGGTCTAACCAAGAGATCAGGTTATGACCTGAAGCAAATGGATTTCAAAGGACTTGTTCTTCCTTGTGAGGAGAAGAGGAAGAGAGAATTCTTATTACTTCCAGACGTCCCCATGAATCCAGAGACAAAGATCTTTTCCATGCCTCCGGTCTCCTAATGAGGGGTGTCATTAAATTACCAGATTGATGTCCAAACTTGTTTCTTGGCAGGCAGCTGCATGTTCTGTGCAGGGAAGCGGTATGGAGAAGAATACACTGCCTATTGCATGCTCCTAAACTCCTCTTGAATGAGGAACATAGTTCAAGCCTTCTAGCCCCAGGCACATCACTAGTGATGATGATAGTTTTAAGTGTCATCTTTGGTATCAGGTTTTTATATCCATAGTAAATAACAAACAATTCAAATGTCAAGAATGGTTTCTCAGTAGGAAGAGATTTTTTTTTCTCTCTCCCTCTCATAGAGTTTTATCAGTCTGTGAGAATCATTTATGAAAATTTTGAGCTAACATTTGTTACAAAGAGCTCAAGATCACTAAGCTCTCTTGGAATTCTTGGATAGCTGAAAAGGGTAGGGGAAGGAAAATAAGCATGTAGCTTAATAGGAAATCAAAACTGGTTTGTGTCTGGTCCAGCTTATTCATGACTGTGATACACATGTAAAATATCACAGAATCACAGAACAACCAGGTTGGAAGGGACCCATCGGATCTTCTAGTCCAACCATTCCTATCTAACACTAAACCAAGTCCCTCAAGACCTCATCCACCCGTGTCTTAAACACCTCCAGAGAAGGTGACTCAACCACCTCCCTGGGCAGCCTATTCCAATGCCCAATGACCCTTTCTGTGAAAAACTTCCTCCTAATCTCTAGCCTAAATCTCCCCTGGTGGAGCTTGAGGTCATTCCCTCTTGTCCTGTCCCCTGTCACTTGGGAGAAGAGGCCAGCTCCCTCCTCTCTACAACCTCCTTTCAGGTACTTGTAGAGAGTAATGAGGTCTCCTCTCAGCCTCCTCTTCTCCAGGATAAACAACCCCACCTCTCTCAGCCGCTCCTCATAGGATCTGTTCTCCAGCCCCTTCACCAGCCTCGTCTCTCTTCCCTGGACTCGCTCCAGAGCCTCAACATCCTTCTTGTGGTAAGGGGCCTAGAACTGCATACAGTATTCAAGGAGCAGCCTCACCAGTGCTGAGTACAGAGGGAGAATCACCTCCCTGGACCTGCTGGTCACACCGTTTCTGATACAAGCCAGAATGCCATTGGCCTTCTTGGTCACCTGGGCACACTGTTGGCTCATGTTCAGTCGGCTGTCAACCAACACCCCCAGGTCCCTCTCCTCCTGGCAGTTTTCCAGCCAGGCTTCTCCCAGTCTGTAGTTCTGCATAGGGTTGTTGTGCCCCAAGTGCAGGACCCGACATTTGGCTGTGTTAAACCTCATGCCATTGGACACTGTCCAAGGGTCCAGCCTGTTTAGGTCCCTTTGCAGAGCCTCCCTACCCTCCAGCAGATCAACACTTGCACACAGCTTAGTGTCATCTGCAAACTTGCTAAGGGTACCCTCAATGCCCTCATCCAGGTCATTGATGAAGACATTGAACAGGACTGGACCTAGCACTGAGCCCTGGGGAACACCACTTGTCACTGGCCTCCAGCTGGATTTAACACCATTTACCACCACTCTCTGGGCCCGGTCATCCAGCCAGTTTTCTACCCAGGAGAGTGTGCGCCTGTCCAGGCCAGAGGCTGACAGTTTCCGTAGCAGAATGATGTGAGAAACTGTGTCAAAGGCTTTACTGAAGTCCAGAAAGACCACATCCACAGCCTTTCCCTCATCCAGCAGCCGAGTGACTTTGTCATAGAAGGCGATCAGGTTGGTTTGGCAGGACCTGCCTTTGGTAAACCCATGTTGACTGGGCCTGGTCACCCGGTTCTCTTGTAAGTGCTTCATGATACCACTCAAGATCACCTGTTCCGTGACTTTCCCTGGCACTGAGGTCAGACTGACAGGCCTGTAGTTCCCCGGATCCTCCCTGATACCCTTCTTGTAAATGGGAACTACATCAGCCAGCCTCCAGTCCAGAGGTACCTCCCCAGTCTTCCAGGACTGCTGGAAGATGATGGAAAGGGGTTTGGCCAATACGTCCGCCAGCTCCTTCAGTACCCTAGGATGTATCCCATCTGGCCCCATAGACTTGTGGGTGCCCAGTTGGCCAAGCAGGGCTCTGACCACCTCCTCTTGGACCATGGGAGACTTGTATTGCTCCTCTGTTTCCGGGGCATCTACACAGAGGGAACAGCTTTCTTTACAATTAAGGACTGAGGCAAAGAAGGCATTGAGTACCTCAGCCTTGTCCTCATCCCCTGTCACTGCTGTTCCCTCTGTGTCCAAAAGGGACTGTATGGTCTCCCTTGTCCTCCTTTTACTGTTAATATATTTATAGAACGATTTTTTGTTGTCTTTTACAGACTTAGCCAATCTGATCTCTAGTTCAGCCTTAGCCCCTCTGATTTTTTCCCTACATAGCCTTGCTTCCCTCCTGTAGTCCCCCCAAGAGGTCTGTCCCCTCTTCCAGAGCTTATAAATATTCTTTTTTTTTCCTAATTTCACTCAAGATTTCCCTACTCAACCAAGCTGTTTTTTTCCCCTGCTGGCCTTTTTTCCAGAACACGGGGATGGCTTTCTCCTGAGCTGCCAGGATCTCCTTTTTGAAGAGCTCCCAGCCCTCATGGGCTCCCTTGCCCTCAAGTGCTGTCTCCCAGGAGACTTTGCCAACCAGACTTCTGAAGAGTTCAAAGTCTGCCCTCTGAAAATTTAGTGCTACTGTCCTGCTTAGCACCCTCTTCACTTCACCTAGAACAGAAAACCCTATCATCTCATGATCACTAAGTCCTAGGCGACCCCCTACTGTCACATCCCCCACAAGACCCTCTCTGTTCACAAACAGCAAGTCCAGGATGGCACCTTCCCTCGTAGGTTCATTAACCAGCTGTGCAAGGAAGTTGTCTTTCATGCACTCCAGGAACCTCCTAGACTGCTTCCTTTCTGCTGTATTGTACTCCCAGCAGATATCAGGGAGATTGATGTCTCCCACAAGGACAAGAGGCATTGCCTTGGAGATTGACCCCAGCTGTTTAAAGAAGAGCTGGAAAACTTCCCTTAAGTGGTAATGTTTTGAATAGATAACGTAATGTCACTGCATGACTATGAGAAGGTTTAGATCACACTTTCCTGGCTTCTGGTAGTTTCTATCACACTTAGCATTTCAATCTACTAGAAAGATTCTGTTTTTATTTTATTTTGTGTGGGCTTTGTTTTGTTTTGCTTTTGTTGTTGTTGTTGTTATTGGTGGTGGGTTGTTTTGAGTTTTTTTTTTTTTGTTCATTTTCTCCAGAGAGTAGTTATGGCACAAAAGAAGAAAGGGGGCAAGGAATCACTATATCACGGTAAGGTTTTCTACTAAGCTCAATTGTGGACTCGCCACTAATGAGAATAGCATAAAATTGGAGACATTGTTCCTCCATCATCTTTATTGTTCTACTGGGGATGAAAGGAAGGATGGAAAGGGTGTCTTTAACTGTAAGCACTATATCAGAAATGCACATGTATTTCGGGCGTTTCAGCAGTGGGAAAACACTAGTCATAATACTGGAAGTGACAGTAATCCTCACTGCATTTCTAACTGTCCATTGCAAAATGGTATGTTTGAAGCTTTTTTTTGCTTCTAAGGGCAGCAGAGAATGACTGAAGTTTTGCTTCAACTGTGAATGTTTCACTGTCACAGGCAATATGAATTGTTTCAGCTGGTGAATGAAGAGAGAGAATAAAATTCTCAAAGCACTAAGTAATTATTTTCTCTAGCACATTGAAACTTAACCTCCTGGTGACAATGTAATTCCACTGCTCACTGGCTGTGGTTAATGAGGTAGAAAGGGCATTCATAAAATAATTATTCCAAGAATACAAAATCTTCAAGTCATCCTTGAACTCTACTTTTTATTTCCTCCTCTGCTAGCTATGCCTGCCGATTTGCATATCAGTCTCTCCAGAATATCAGACCTTTTTGGTCATTCCAGTTCTTACTCGTGTTTTACTCATTTCCCAATATGGCTATTATTAAGGTCAGTCTCCCTCCAACCCTGCTTTGAATATGAGGTCATTCAGAGTGCAGCCGTGAATGAAAGTACATGTGAGGGTATAAAATATTCTGTGTATTTGAAGAACACATTGTTTCAAGTTTTACTGCTTTTATTTTTAGTTGCATGGTTAAGCAGTAAATTTGAATTTGCACACCAAAAACAGATTGCCACATTTTATTTCAAGACTGCAAATTTGAGTCTTTTTAGTAAATTTTAGCTTGGTAGACTTTTAGTTAATCAATACCATACAGCTGTGGTAGCACAAAGCTCAGTTCAGTCAGTGTCTTGAAAGGCTTGGAGATGGACAACTAATTTGACTTGTAATTCTGTCAAACCACAAGACAGTTCAGATATATTAACAATGAGTTGTAACCACAAATGCAAAATGCCACAGAGAGAACAATCATCAAACACAACACTATAGAATCTTAGGATGGTTGTTAGAAGGTCCTTAAAGATGACCTAGCTCCAACCCCATGTCCCACTAGATCAGGCTGCTCAAGGCCCCATCAAACCTGGTCTCGAACACCTCCAGGGACAGAGCATCCACAACTTCCCTGAGCAACCTGTTCCAGTGTCTCATCATGAAGAATACCTCCCTAATGTCAAAACAAAATCTTTCCCCTCCCAATTTAAAGCTATTCCCCTTCATCCTATCACTACATGTCCTTCTAAAAAGTCCCTCCCCAGCTTTCTTGTACCACCCATTCAGGTACTGCAAGGCCACCATAGGGTCTCCCCGCAGCCTTGTCTTCTCCAGGTTGAACCACCCCAACTCTCTCAGCCTGTCCTCATAGCAAAGGTGCTCCAGCCTTCTGATCATCTTCACAGCCCTCCTCTGAACCCGTTCCAAGAGTTCCACATCCTTCTTATACTGGGGATTCCAGAACTGGATACAGAACTCCAGGTTGGGTCTCATGAGGGGAGTAGAGGGGCAGAATGATCTTCCTCACACTGCTTGCCAATGTTTCTTTTGATGCAGCCCAGAATACAGTTGGCCTTGTCAGCTGCAAAGTGCTCACTGCTGACTCATGTTGAGCTTCTTGTCAATCTGCACCCCAAAAGTCCTTCTCCACAGGGCTGCTCTCAACCACATTGTCCCCTGTCCTGTGTTGAAACCACAGATTGCCCTGATCGAGGTGTAGGACCTTCCCCTTTTTGAACCTCCTAAGGTACACACAGGTCTGCTTCTCTAGCTTGTCCAGGTCCCTCTGAATGACATCCCATCCTGCTGGTGCAGCAACTGCATCACTCAGCTTGGTATCACCTGCAAACTTACTGAGGGTGCATGCATGGTATTTTATACAGAGCAGTCCAGGTTATCAAATCCCACAACTGTGCCATCTCAGCACCTAGTCAGACATCACTACAATTATGGTCCCTGTCTTTATTCATACCTTAACAACAAAAATATTGATAAAGTGTTTGAGCAATTACAAGTTTAAAGAACAAAAGATGAATGTAACTTATGCTAGAGGACATATTTTTAGTATGCATGTACAGACATCACAAAATGAAAGGAATTGTTCAGACAGTAAGAACTGAAAATACTTCCCTGAACATATCTTAGGTACACAATGTTCTTTATTCTTCTAAGAGTGATCTTATTGCTATTGCTAGATTTATCATTAAGTTTCTTTAAATACGTCTATCAGACAAAAAATAAAAGCCTTTTCAACTGCATGGCGTAAAAAAAGTTTCCCTAAAACTCAGATATACAACAGACACCCTTTCAAGTTTGCAGGCGGGGAGGTGTTGTCATGAAGAGACAGGCAGTGTGCAAGAGGAGACCTGATGACACTTTCCCATCTTTTCCTGCCAGAAGTTCTTCCATGTTTTGCTGTTTGGCATAAGGGTGCAGGGGACACTCTCCAGTTGCTACTGTACAAATAGAATGCTGAAGGCCATCACAACACAGCATGCAGCCACGTAGGGACTCTTTCGTTCACCTGGAGGGAGAAAAAAACCCAAACTGAACAAAAATTCAGGCAAAAGTCAACAGATCTAGGCTGCCCGTAGCTTAACATGGCAATTATCCTACTGCACATGCAAAGTAATATGCAACACTTCAGACTGAGAAATGCTCTTTACAACTACAGTTGTCTATTGAGAAGAACATGCATGGGAATGGGAAACTAAGATGTGGGATAGAATACACAGCTCCATGAAGACAGGAGTTGGAGGTCTGTGCTTTAGGTAAAGGTCAATACAAGGACTCCTATCTTACTATAAATCACATTTTCTGAGATGCATTTTCTAGAAAAAGATATTTTTTCTTAAAGAATATAATGCTGCTAACTCTTGGTGCCAAAGACAGTCAGGAGGCAGGCACTGGAAAGCTGACCAAGACACCCAGTCTTTTACTGTCTGTGCTTCCAGTTCTGCCGAAGAGCAATTGCTGCTCAAAAGCTGTCAACTGTCAGCAGAGAAGAGATACAGTTTGATGCTGTCTGGCCATGACAGTTGCTGTATTCAGCGTGCATATTCTACAGGAATACATATTCTCATACAGGAACCAGCTAGGGACTGGCTGGGGAGCTCACAGAAACCTAGATATTTGCCTTTTTTGGCTTGCTAGAGAGACATATAACACTGTTAGCACGTGGAGAGGGTCTGGTCCACAACTTTTTAGGTTAGTAATAAAAATTTTTAACAGATCACAGAAGAAGCACAGAAACGTCTATTTCAGACTCTTTCAAATTAGTGTTACAGTATTCCAGGGCAGATCATGGATGAAAGCTAAGCTTTCTCCAATAGCAGACACAAATGGTTACAAAGGCAATTAAGAAAAATCTATTCCTATCCACTTGGTCCAGAGTAAAACTATAGAGGTGTTTTGTCTCCAAAGAAGGGATTATAAAAAAAAACTAAGCTTAGTTAGGAACTGTAATACAATCATGTTAATATTAGAAATGTTACCTATTAACATATAATTACCATATATTAACATATAATTACCTATTAGACTGCTACCTATTAACACAGACACTTCTTCTATTTAATTATCTAGGTGTTTTTACTCTTATTACTTAAGAATTACTCTTCGTGCATCCACTGACTTCTCTCTGAAGAAGGCTCCACTAAACTGGGCAGTTATTCCAGCCTACAAAAGCTTCAGGAGGTCTTAACACAGCAATGACTCTTTAAAATAAGAAGATTCCTGGTTTTAAGCATTCAGAAGCATAAAAACAGAGTTGGAGCTGTTTGCTTCGAACAAAGTTCAGTTTCCTTTTGCTACATGATGTCTTTCGTCTTACTACAGAATATCTTTTCTGAGATGCAGTTTTCAGAGAAAAATTAAAAAAAAAAAACAAAAAACCAAACTGTCAAGGCTCCCAAATCTCGCATTAAGGTAGAATCCTCAGAAAAGGAGTCTCTTTTACCAGCAGGATCTTAAAAGGTAAGCCACTTTGCACAGCAAACGAAAACTACAATACTTCTAGTGACACCTCCCTTAAGCAGAAGTGCCTGCCAAAGTGACATTAAAAGATATTGTAATGATCTGGCATATATTTCATTAAGATTCAAATAACCTAATGTATTAATATCTGCAGTTTCACATCTGATTAAAATAAATTTTTCAGGAAGTCTACCTCCTACAGTTTAGAATATTACAATTTTCACATGGGTTATACTTTCCTGCTCTTAATCTTCTTTGAAGAGAAATCACCATGTGGCAGGATTAATCATTGTTTTGCACAACTTTGTAAATATGTAACCACTTGCTTGGTATTAAAATCTTATGTACATGTAGAAAGGTTTTTTAAACACACTGGGCAAGTTAATGTAAAGGAAGCCAGTAGGAATTTTCATTTTAAAATGCCTTTGTAATTAACACAAATAAAATGACACAAATCATCTTCAAAGCCCATTTCCCATACTGAGTTTATGGCCATGTTATGTAAGGGAATGCTCAGGAGGAATGTTAAGATGCTGCTTGCTCATCTGTCAGTCTAAAAGAAAGTAAAATTAGACAACTCTAGAAGTTGAAAATAAATCAGTATTTTGTATGCAAAAAAGAAAAGGAAGCAGTTCAGCATGGGGCATAACAATGCATGCATTACCCTAGATGCAGCAAATGCAAATAAATTAATTTTATTACATGATGGGAAGGTAAGATGATATTCCAAATGAACTGCAGTTCTTCACTTTATCAAGTGGACAGGGACGTCATAAAACCTCTTGTTTACTCTTTTAAAATAGTTGTTTTATACTGTTTGCTGTGCATGGTTAATGGCAAAAAAATGACTGCACTTAACCTACTAAAGAGAAGATGTTTAGGTAAGGTAAGGTGTTCTCTTTAACCTTGAATAAACCTTAATACAGTTGAAATTCTGCAGTTATTTTTTTATAGTATAGCTCAAAGTTAATTTCTGACAGCTGCCATCTTGTCTGTATCTTTCAATTACAATACTAAAATTAGTTCTGCTATATCTATTGTCTAAATAGCACAATATAGGCAATCATTTTAACAGCAGGTTTTCACAAAGAAATGGATTTGCATCAATGCTTTTTAACATACTGAAAAATGCATGCCATGTCACTTTCAGATTCTGAGAATGCAAAAATGGGAACCATATATTTTTCCTTTAGGATGAATGACAAGTAGAGAGATCTAGAATTAAAAGTTCTATGTTTTTGCTCCACATTAACAATGCCATTTGAAGACACTGTTTGGATGATGGATTTGTAATTTTTTAAAAAAACTTGGATATACCTTAATGTTAAAACCAAACTTCTGTTGCATATTCACATTAAAATAAACATCAATACTGAGGAAAAAATGTCTAAAGCCAGATAGGGTTGATAGACCTGCATATAGGTGCCACTTGGCACCAATAGCTTTGAATAATTCAAAAGTGCACAGAAGCAAATAAGGAAAGAGATATTTGTGATTAAACAGATCCTTACTGCATAATGAATCCCCTTTTGTTTTATTATTGTAATTATTGTTTTATTATATGTAAGGTAAATATCTGGCTTTTGTCAGTAGTCCGTTAGAATTTCAAACAGAGCAGCTTATGAAGAATTACTGATTCCTTTGTATGTTAATAAGAAGTAGTCCCTTGTTTATTTCACATAGTAGGAAGGCAAAAAGTTTTGCAAATATAAGAATATATGTATGAATTAACATTAGAAAATGCAGGCTTCCATGCTGCAATGTAAGACAGTCATAAAACACCCAGCCCTCCTATACTTCAAAGAGCAAAAACCTGCATTTTAAAAGATGATGTATGAGCACAGGTTTAATTGCTACATGGAAATATTATGCTAATAAATACTGTATACACTAGAAAAAGCACTGGTCTTAGAGATTTTGAATAAAAAAAAGATTACCAATCCTGGCGCATTTCCAGAATATTCCCAATAGTCTGTAAAGATAAAAAAAATCATTAAGTTCTTAGTCTAATAAAATAACTTAAGTCAACTGATTTTCTTTCTTCTATGTCAAAGCAATCCAAATAAACCATAGTTTGTCAACGTGACACTATTCTTGACATCAAAAATAACTGGACTCCTGCACAGAGGGTTACAGGCAATGAACTAAACCAGTGGCAAAGTTCTTTCTAAGTCTAGTAAGATCTTTTGCATGCGAGAAAAACAAGGAGGTATTTACTTAGTCAGGGTTCCAAATCCAAAGATTTCATCAGAATTCTACGTTCTGAATTGAAGTACTTGAGACAGAAAATGATGTGAAGAAAAAAAAAAACCTGCACTACAAAAATACTAGAGTAGGAAACACCAACTGGCCTCCATGTCCCTGCACGCGGGAAAACTTTTCTGTTAAGATTCTGAAGCAAGATTTTGAAGTTTTCCTGAAGGCATGAGAGATTATGAACCTGAATACTGCAATAAATTTAACACTTTGTAGTCTTCTCTTCTTTATTTCTCTCAGTGATAGTTGATAAAAACGCCTTCTCTAACAGAGCACACTCCTAAATCTAACCTGATATAGAATATTTGCACTGAAGTAAATGACAAAACAATTCTTCAGATTTGTTTTTACTCTTTTACCAAGGTTTACCTTGCTCATGTCTCTCTGAGGCTGCTTGCCCACAACGTTAATTCTCACAAGTGCAAAAACAAAGGAGAAAAGCAGGATTCAACTATTCGGAGCACATCCAAAGTGATGTACACCACAAGTCTGTGATTTCTCTTGGAAACTAAAATAATTTTATATAGATTTCTCAAGGGAAGTGAGCAGGGACTGCTTTGGAATCTGAGAAGGAAGAGGGTTAGCAATACTGAAGCCCCTTGAACTAGAAGCCAGCTTTCAGCCTTCCAAATGTTGATCCAAACGGTGTTGAAACCTCGTATACAAGGTGGTCTCTTTCATAATATGACCAGTGCAATGCAGCAAAAAAACCTGGGTTCAACCACACTATTTATAGATTTACAGACTAAAAAAAAATTTCATTGTTTTTCCTCTTGCTCCTGACATGTTTATCAGTAGTAACTTCACCCTCTGTTATTTGTGGAGCAGTCATGGTTGTTCTCCAACTGCTTTCTGAACCCATATCCATGATGGTTTGATTATTTATCTTACCTTTTTCTTGGGCTCCAGTAATAGCCTATTTTTTCCTGCTTAAATGTAGATAGGTAGTTTTGGGCCACTTGCTCCTACTTACTCTAGTAGTCAGCATGTCCTGCACCTTTAAAAAGACAACTTCTGCACGACTTCATATTTTATAGCCTCTTTTAATGGTCTTAGTTTACTTCAGCTTCAGTCCCTCTTTCCTTTTAGCAGTCTCCCCTCTATTTCTGAACCAAGTGTCCTGAGACCAATGTACTTCATTCATGCAGGTAAAAAGGCATTCATGTCTAAATCTCATACAGCAAATGAGACAGCCCCATATTACTGGGTGGATGGCTATTAAGACTTGGAAAATGGGTGCCACTAAAATTAAGACTTAAAGACTTCACAAAAGACTAACACAAAAACTTCCACAATCCAGCACATCACATTGCCATCTGTCAAAAAGTTGCCCAGGAACTTAAAGAAATAAAACATCACTGTCCTGTTCGTATACAGAGTTGAATAATCTTACCTGGGAGAAAGAATATTAACTTCTTCAGGCCATGTATAAGATTATTGAATTTGCCTCACAATGTCAGCAAGGTATTCCTTTGCCTTAATTTTTTTCAACTATGTATAACAATGCTGAAGTATGAAAATATCGTACATTTTTCCTAGCCCTAAGAAACACCCTTCTTGCTGAAAATATGCATTTGCCTTTCTGATATAGGAGGTACAAAATAGTTAGAATACGGGTTTCACCAGATACCCTTACTGCAGTTAACAATTTTGAACCTGAAGTCACCACTGACGTGAGGACTGACAAGCCTTCCAATAGACGACACTAGTATCTTTTTAAGAGGCTTTTGCTGCTATAGGAACAGATTAGTACCTATCTTTGTCCTCACAGTTTGCTGCAGAGAAAAAGAAAAATGAAATCTGGACCTTTAAATAGCTATAACCACAGCCGCTGGATGAACTAGGGAGGTCACACTGGAAGGAAAGCCTGTGCTGGCCTTCTGCTCTCCAAAATTTTTCCATTACTGCTCAAGTCAGGTACACAACATGCACCTCTTCAAGTCAAAACCTGTTTTATTATTACAGCACATAGAATAATCAGGTTGGAAGACACCCATAGGATCATTGAACTATGCTGCCTTGAATGAACCTACTCCAAAATAATTCCTCCTGAAGCAACTAATCAAAGTAATTGCACTGTTCCTTATTTTCCCCTTCATGTTCGTCTTCATCCTTGTTTTGATGCAGGTGAAATGTGCCAGACTGGCTGGCATACCTGCTGTTTTGTGGCAGCCACAACTCAAATGTGCAAAGGATGCTGCATATTCCTGGCTTTCAGTGTTAATGTTAAAAGCAATTATCATAAAAGAGATGTGTTATCTGGAGAAAAAAAAATGTAAAAAAAGAGGAATCCAGTAAGGCAGGAAAGGGCTACTGGGGCTTTAGACTTTGGCTGCTAGATTGGGAATGCTGCAAAATGCAGCTGTCATATGTTTACCATGACAACCCCACTGCCACTACAGGAGGGACTGTGCCCCTGCAATATTTAAGTCAAAGGAAATCTCTGTTGCATGTAAGCTAACATATCCTTCTGGTTAGCAGGGGAGGAGAGAATTATGTTTTGGTAAACATTGTCTTTAGTTAGCATGAAACAGTAAATGTTCACTTGCTTAAACCTTAAACACTACTGCTCAGGACAAAGCACATGGACATACTCAAGATGTATCGGGGAAAATGGAGGTTTAAAACTCTTTTTGGCATGGTAGGAAAAGACACATTTTGGCAGAGGTCAATGGGACGAAATACAGTGTCATGAGGATAGGTTATATGTCTTTGCAACAGCCTCTCAACCAACAGTAATATGTTTATTTATTTACCATCACCAGATTTTAATCTTCACCAAAGTTACCACTCAATCAGAAATACAGTGAATAAGAATCACATTTCTCCTTTCTGTCACTTAAATATTTTATTGCTACTTTTTAATGCTATTAGTTTGGAGCAGGAATGAGGTAAGATAATCTCTGTGATCAAATGAAATATCAGTAGAATTTATTTTATCCAGTAAGTCTAGACATTTCCATTTAAGCATGGAATACATTAGTGAAGAGGCACAGGGGTTTAACAGCGTATGAGCCTCTTCTAAACATCTACCATTCAGGAAACAAAATGCATTGCTTCCAGGCCAACATTTTATTCTCCAGTACAAAGTAGTCTACATAAGTGTATATATACGACAAAAAAAAAATAGTACGTCCAACATCTATACAAATATAAATGTACAGATCAAACACCCAACTCCTCCACTGTGTCAGCACCCTTTGAAAACATTTTATGAAGAGAGTTCCATTGTACTCCAGACAGATTTGCCTCAAGAATAAACAGAGCAGCTCCAGATTAAAGGAAATAATCCTTGCCAAGAACAGCACTAAAATTTTAATCAGTAAAATAAATATTCTTACTTCTTGCTGTGTGTAGCTCATTGACTATTATGTTATCTTCCACTAGCAGACACCCAAATTCCCCTCATGCCCTCCCCCTCATGAAGTCATCTTTTCCTTCCGTCTTTACTTCTATCAAAACAAACTTCTTATGTCAGTGGCAACCTCAGGGCCTCATATGAAAGGACATAAGCACTCTCACGTTTGAACTACAAATTGAAAAAAAAATGCTAACATAATCTGGGTATCTTATACTGCTGAATGAAAACTTCTGTGAAAAAAATTGGAATTCCAGAGGTTAGATACAATAAATGTTTTCAGAAAAAAAACCACTGAAGGTTCTTAATTTACAAGAGTCTATTTAAAACTGGACATTTTTTCTGAAATTTTCTGAAATTTAATTGCAGAAGCTACAGAAAATACTTAGGGAAAACACATTTTATTTAACAGCAATTCATCGAATGGAAAAAGCAGACAAGTCAAACACCCTGCATCCAAAATCCCGTGTGTTTTTTCCATCTAGAACATGATCAGATAATATTTACAGAAGTAGGAAGTAATTCTGTCTGCTTTGTTTTAATCTTAGGTGACAGCATTGCTGAAATACTATGGACAGCCTCAGTGGTTTCTTGGTCAAAACTATCCTCCAACAATTACTTTAAAACCACGGTATTTAAATTACACGTCTTCATGTTGCTGATGGCACCCAACATCCAAGTCACATTCTTTGTAGTACAAAGAAAACTGCTAAACAAAAAGGTGAATGAGTATTAAAAGCCTAAGCAAGGCACAAATTTGTTTCTGTGGCTGTCCCCATTTCCCACCACCTCAAAAATTGTGCTGTGAAGCAGAATAGAGAAGAACTGTTTTGCAGCACTGCTACTGCTGCAACATTAAGCACATAGTGAGAGAAGGTGGAAGACAAAGGAGGAAAAGACCACTGGTCACCTAGGAATGTGTGTTTTAGGAATAAAAGAGAGAGACAAATTTAGAGTGATAAAAGGACAAAAAAAAATAGGCTAGACTTTGCAGAAGCATTCAAAAACTCTTCTACAAATTCCTTTATCTTGGAGAATACAGAATGACTGAAAGAGAACACACAAAAGGACACTGTTGCTTACTTTAAAAAATATTTAAAATTTTGTATTCATTACAGATTATTACTAAAGCTGAATTTTAAAGTCATACCTCCAAAATACCTTTTCTTAGCTACACTAGGAATCCAGAATAAGCCATGAGAGCAATACCTCCATGTACGGCAATATTTTCTGTTTCTCATTTCTGTACCTTTATTAAACATCTAATTAAAAAGCTGTAAATCTAGAAAATAATTGATAAAGCAATAATAGTTGGCTTTGTTATAAAAAATGCAAGTAAGTACTTGCAAATACCATATTAAATTCTACTATAAGGTACAGAATGAAGACTTTCATCTTAAAAGGAGAGAGAATATTTTTCAAATTAGGATTTTTTACGTTTACTCACTGTTAGAAGATTCTAAAACGTTACTGTTAAAACTAAACAACTTTTGTATTTTTGAAATGACAGGACTACATACCCAGTTTTATTTTTGTCCAGTAAGCTGGGAGCCAAGGATCTGATATAGGCGCAGGTACATATGAGCAGCAAGATTACGGTCAGTAGACTCTGAAAGTTGAAGATGGCAGACTGTGGAAGAAAATTAGGAAAGAAAAATTATGTTTTCACAGAACGCATTTTCCCTCACTGCATAAGCTGGAGAAAATAGGTGATCCCCTAGACAACACCCGTTAAAAACAAAAATTAAACCTACAATGCCATTGAGCTCTTTTTAACAGTACATGGCACACAACAGTGGAAGAACAGAGTTTTGTCTTCTCAATCCATCCCAAGCAAGGTAAAGAAACAGCAGGGAAAATGGTAAACTTACACTTTTTGTCCCAACCACCTACTCCAAAGTCAGTGTGTAGAAACTCATTAGCACCAGGATAAAAATTACAGAAAAGAGATGTTCTCTCTCAATAACGAATATGTTTAACTGCCAATAGAGCATGTTACTAGTGGTGAAGTTAGAGATGAAGAGTATTTGACAAGTAAACCAGTGGCAGACAGGACAGAGAAAAATGAGAATACATAGGAGAACTGTTAATAATCCACTTCATGAAGACTATATCCAAAATTCAATAGATTTATAGAAATATACACAATTAAGTGCACCTGAACTATGAAATGACAACTGATGAGTTTTATTTTCAAAACTCCTTTTAAGTTTAAAACATCTTTAGAATAAATATGTTTGTTGAAGTGCCAATTACATGGAAAACGATGGACAAATAATGGAACTGTGTTGGGATGGAGAAGTAAAGTTGTATTGCTTTTTAAGAAAAGAAATCTGCCTAAGCACGGCAAGAAGAAAGATTTCTTGAGTAACTGTTAAATATCTGACTATTTGCTAAAGTCTACAATACCAGTAACATGCAACAATTGCATCTAACCACCTTTTCTTTTTAACTAAAGTCTGAGTCTTGTGTAGTCAAAATGTTCTTTAAACATTAACCTACAAACAACTGTTGCTTATAGAATCACAGAATCGCTACGTTGGAAAAGACCTCCAGGATTATCAAGTCCAACCATTCCTATCAACCACTAAACCATGTCGCTAAGCACCTCATCCACCCATCTTTTTAAACACCTCAAGTGATGGCGACTCAACCAACTCACTGGGTGTCTGTTCCAGTGCCCAATGATCCCTTCTGTGAAATATTTTTTTTATGTCCAGATTGAATATCCTCTGGTGCAGCTTGAGGCCATTCCCTCTTGTCCTGTCCCCTGCCACTCGGGAGAAGAGCCCAGGTCCCTCCTCTCTGCAACTTCCTTTCAGGTAGATGTAGAGAGCAATATGGTCTACCCACTCAGTCTCCTTTTTTCAAAGCTAAACAACCCCAGCTCCTTCAGTCGCTCTTCATAAGACTTGTTCTCCAGCCTCTTCACCAGCTTCTGATACAAGCCAGGATGCCATTGACCTTCTTGGCCACCTGGGCACACTGCTGGCTCATGTTCAGTCACTGTCAACCAAAGCCCCAGGTCCTTCTCCTCCAGGCAGCTTTCTAGTCACTCTTCCGCTAGTCTGTAGCTCTGCACAGGGTTGTTTGCATCAAGCACAGGACCCAGCATTTGGCCTTGTTAAACCTCATTCCACTAGTCCCAGTCCAGTGGTCCAGCCTGTTAAGATCCCTTTGGAGATCCTCCCTGCATTTCAGCAGATCAACACTTCCTCCCAGTTTAGTCACCTGCAAACATGCTAAGGGTGCACTCAATGCCTTCATCCAGGTCATTGATAAAGACACTGAACAGGGCTGGACCCAGCACTGAGCCCTGGGGAACACCACTTGTAACTGGCCTCCAGCTGGATTTAACACCACTCTCTGGGCCCGGTCATGCAACCGGTTTTACACCTAAAAGAGTGTTCACCTCCAGTGTCCAGGCCAGAGGCTGACAGTTTCCAAAAGCAGAACGCTATGAGAAACTGTCAAAGGCTTTACTGAAATCCAAGAAGACCACATCCACAGCCTTTCCCTCATCCAGCAGCTGGGTCACTTTGTCATAAAAAGCGATCAGGTTGGTTTGGCAAGACTTGCCTTTCACAAACCCACGTTGACTGGGCCTGATCACCCAGTTCTCCTGCCTGTGCTTCATGATAGCACTCCAAATCACCTGTTCCATGACTTTTCCCAGCACTGAGGTCAAACTGACAGGCCTGTAGTTCCCTGGATCCTCTCTGACCCTTCTTGTAGATGGGCACAACATCCCCCAGCCTCCAGTCCAGTGGAACTTCCCTAGTCATCCAGGACCACTGGAAGATGATGGAAAGGGGTTTGGCCAGCACATCCGTCAGCTCCCTCAATACTCTTGGATGGATCCCATCCAGCCCTATAGACTTGTGAATGTCTAACTGGCCAATCAAGTCTCTAACCACTTCCTCTTGGATCATGGGAGCTTTGTTCTGCTCCTCTAACTCCTAGGTGTGTACACACTGGGGATAACTTCCCTTACTATTAACGACTGAGACAAAGAAGGCATTAAGTACCTCAGCCTTTTCCTGAGCCTTTGTCACAGTTGTTCCCTTATTCACATTGCTTATGTGTAGCAATCTTTCCCATAAGTGTAAAATTACGGATGTAGAGAGAAGGTATTCACTTAAGAACTGCTGTATCTCCATAACCAAGTATAAAATCTGGAAGAAAGGCAATGGATGCTAATTTCTAGCAAGTGCCACACTGCCATTCCAATAAACTATACATGAGCAACATTTTTTTTTCCCCAACAGGTTCAATGGATTTTTAGTAGCAGTATTTGTCTACTAGTCCTTGTGATTCATAGCTTCAAATAATTAGTCCCAAATCTGAGACTTGGGTTCATCTTAATATGTGAAAATAACCCAGTTGCATGAAGCATGGAACTGCAGGTTTACTGGTTTTTGGTTGGTTGTAAACGTCCCAACTTACGTTCTATGCAATTTGAAAGCACCACGTATCATATTAGGCAACTGCTTGCTTCACACAGCCTCATTTTTCTCTTTCCTCACCTATATTCATTTGCAAATCCTATTTAGTCTGAATTTAAAAAAAAAAAAAGGCAAAGCAAACACAATACATTCACTTCTGCCTGAAACAGGAACCCTCCAGTATCAGCCATCCTTCTCCAGCAGTAAAACTCCCAAGACATTTCCTTCACTCCTTATACTCCTTCTGTAACAACAGCCCAAGAAACAAAAAAAGAGACAGGGTGAAAAAGTGATTACTAGAGAGAAGGTAGGAAGTGGAGAATGATAAAAGTGTAAATAGCAACTACACACAGCAGATAACATGCAGAAAGTTTCCTGTGATGAGCGAGAACATGGAGACAGGGCATTACATAAGTGAAGCAGTGATCCAACACCCAAAGCCAGCCTTCAGGTCCTCAAGATGATGCTACCTGTTTTTCTACCAAGCCACAGCACTGGCTAAGTAATGTTTAGTTTAGCATTTTAGCTCACCTAGCTGAGTCACCATTTCTGTTCTACTGCATGATACATGATGGACACTTTATTCACAAAGGACAAAACACTGCCCATCATTATCAATAGATCCTTGCCTTTGTATGAGCCAGAAGCTTTTGCCAATTTTAGAAACCATGAAACACTCAATTCCCCTGCACAGACAACTCCTACAACCTATGAAAGGCAGTCTCTCCTGGCTTCTACAGGTCTAACATCACTGCGGGGCTGGATCAAGGACCAGCTGCCTCTCAGCAAAGCCAGATACTCCCTACAATTGATTAACTCGATCAGTCTACTGGGAGATACAGCTGCCCTCGACATCCCAAAGTGCAGTGCCTGCCAGAGCTCAGTTCCCATGAATTCCTGCAAGCCTTCTCCTGCAGCTGCTTCTCAAGGAGGCTGGTGGTATCAGGTAGTTTAACATACCAAAATGGCAGACGGACACATTTGCTTTCTCTTAAGCAGGGACTGTAAACATATACTCATGAAATGTGTGATTAGTCAATCAATAGGGGCAGCACATAATTGTTCTTTGTTGAGGTCTTCATGCGTTTCTCCAGATATACAGCACAGGGCATTGCTGTAATTACAGACATTGTTCCACTGAAATGTTCTTTGAATGACACATTTATCTACACAGTCACTACAAGAGTACAGACAGGAATATTTTAAATTTCTTTACACCTTTAAACTGGTAACAAAAATTTGTTTTTTAAGTGGATGGCTTCACATTTCATATATGAAGTAATTCTTGTGGCCCAGCTGAATTCACAAAAAAGAGCGATTTACATCCAGCTGCTTGAACTGATGTAATGAAAAGCTGCTATAAGAGTCATACATGACTTGGAATCCTTTTAAAAAACACTGCATTCATGTGCCAAGCGATTTGGAAAATGTTATAGTGTAGGTGGGTTGCAGTTCAGTTGGTTAAACAGGGTTCCTCTGATCCAAAAGTAATTAATTGGAATTTTTTAAACACTGCTTGGCTTATCATAGCTTTTGAAAGCCTCAGTCCCCTTACTATGAAATTTCAGCACACGGAGAAATTGATGCTATCTTTTAGACTGTGTTCACATGCTGTTGAAAAGAAAAATAACTTCCCCAGACTCAGACTGCAAATGAGAAAGAACCAGCACTGGTATTTTATATTGTTTTACATTGTGTTAGCTGTGGTTTTAATCATATATGATGAAACTTTCTACATCTGCATTTGGCACATTTCTGACATGGTGGCAACGTCTTAGTAAATACATTCTGTGCTACTTAGGTAATTAAACTTTCCTGTCCTCTTCCCCTCCTGTGTGCTGTCTCGAAACAGAACTCAACAAGGAAAAAAACAGTCTCCATTTGCCTCTGGAAGATAGCACCAGCCTGCCATAACACAGGAGCAGGAGATGGTACAACAGCTTTTTTCTGTGGGGAGGAGGAAGGGAAGGAGAAGCTTGTGGATGTAGTAGCACTTGGTAATTTAAGTGTTTAATAGTAGGTGTTGGATTAGAGTGAAAAATCTCCTATGTGGCTGAGAAAGGGAATACTGACAGGTAATAACATTTGCACAGCCCCTATCAACCTGATTACAGACAATTTAGTTAGCACTAAACCTACCAGACTTTGAGAGAACAAAAAAAGAAGCAGTTCAGAGTTTTGGTTATCAACAACTCTGGTATTTTATAAGAGTATTTAATTTAATGTGCTGAAAGGAAGGGCACACTAAGACAACTGCATAAATTTTTAGTGATCACTGGGAAATGTGTGTTTTGCATGAGGAGACATATCCATAACAGATGCACTGACTCTAAGCTTTCTACAATGGAAGTCACAGGTATAGCCAAGATTTCATATAACATATATATCACTACATAATTATTTGCATCTCTCTTTTCTGATTCAGATACTGTTTTATGCATTTGTGGACAGCACCACAGAGCTGTGAACCACCTAATGGTGCATCCCTTGGGCTGCACTGTGATAAATTACACTGTAAATTTTGATGCAACTATACGTGTCACCAAAGGACCCACTGAATTTCCCCTTGCCTCATATACTCTTATTTAAAAGAAATCACCTGATACTGCAATCCTAGGCAGGGGGAAAACATGGAGAAGACTACTACTGTCCCCACCCAGGGTTGGTAGAAAGCTCTCCCAGTTTATCTCAACAGATTTAACACTGAAACTCAAGCTTAATCTTCCCTAGACTTTAACTATTTACAAAATGATTATTCTATATCCAATTGCTGCATGACCATGATTTTATCTGTGTGGCAGAAGGCCAACATAGCCTTGGCAAATTACTGAACTTTGTCCCACAGTTACTATTATAATAATCAATTTATGTGAGCAAGCACAGATAAATCAGTGGAATATTCTAGAGATATGATAACTGCATTTGTGTAATAAGCTGCAGTATACATAGTCTTTCTAAAGTAGTTTTCTTTTCCCCTCCTCACTATTATGAAATTGATGGATGACTATGTTGTCTAGAACCAAAGAAACAAATGCTGACTTCCAATTGTTTAGCTGCCTTCTTCATATTAAAATGTGAGCAAAAGCTTACACTACAGTTAAACTGTGATTACACAAGAGTTCATATAAATGTAAAAGCCTACATTAAAATAGGAATGCAGGCTACAAACCTCTAATAGAAAAGTGAAATCAATGTATCTGAAATTTTAATGAAGAGGTCCTTAAAAAGCTGAAAGACGAAATGCCACAATTCTTACTTCCGCAGTCTAAATCTAAATTTAGGAGTACAATATTGAAAAAAATTGGCTGGTCCAATATGAACAAGATTTTCTGTTTTAGGTTGACTACACAATCACTGCAGTATTTAGTTTCCAAGGATTTTAGGAAAAATTTTTAATGTTTATCCACATTTCTGTCCAAAAGATTCAAAATTCTGTCTAAAATACACATTTTTTTGTAAACATACAACATAGGTTATGTCTCAAACAAAGTAACAGTACCAGTATCCTTCCTCTAGACATTTGGTGAAGTATGTTGTCTAATTAAAATGGCTAGCACAGCACACAGGATCTAATATGTATGCTCAACAGTCAACTTAGGACTAATACATCTGTTTATATATATAACCGATCTCTTTAAACTGTTAGGGAATGGATTAACGGATGGAAACAGCTGTACTCTCCTGCAAATGCTCTCTTGACTTTAATAGTTTTTTACTGCAATTCAAATCCACAGACTAACACTGAAACGATACCTCAAGGTGACAAAATTGACATTCCATGCCCACTTGAATTTATTCTTTATCCCAATACTGAGACAACAGTTTCAAAATGAAACTTTTTGAGTAAGCAGCTAGCAGATGCAGCATTTCACTAAAATAGAGTCCAGTGGTGAAATTAGAAACAAAAAAAGGCATTAAACTGTCACACTGACTATTTTACGACAACTTTCTTTTTTATTCAACTTAAAGTTGGACCATGAGTGGAAAATCCACAATGGATAATCAGCCCATTAATATTTTTACATGTGTTAAGTTTTCTAAAGGTAGACCTAGTACTTCCTACTCTTCTTAAATCAGATCAAGAGATTAATCTTGTAATGGCAGAAGTTTCCTCAGTTCTGTTATTACAGAAGCAAAACACTGCTGACATATTTTCACATCTTCCCATAAACCAATACAGAAGCACCCATGCCTTAAAACTTTCAGCAGTAATTCACAATAAGCTTACTCCACAGCAGCATTGCTATTTACAAACATGGGCACAGATGGTATGAAATCTATTAAGCACCCATATTATTATAGCAAACAACATAATTCACTGTCCCCACCAAGTCACACCATGTCTGCCATTTCTATTTTTCTCTTTCCTTTTCAGTTTTCTGACAGGAGGAAAGGTACATGGAGAGTATTCGTGCTTTCTCCTCAATGAGCAGCGTTTGCCTCTACTGCTATAGGCATGCCAGAGCTGCCATGGGGGACAACCACTACTGAGTGGTGGGATGGTGGTCAATTGTTGCCTGATGGGTGGCAAAGATGGTTCTATCATCTTATTGCATTACAAATCCAATGTAAGACTAAAATCCTCACATTCCTAGTAAAATCAAGATTAGCTGGGTAGCAAAGGCTTTATCACATGAAAAATCTGTTACTGCAGCTCTAACTCTCAGAAATTCTAATTGCTTATAAGAAAAAAAATAATGTCTGGTGGCATTACAATCCTGACATGCAAAGAAATGTTCATCATTATTCCAAAATAAATTCGGAATACAAAGACATGCATATCTCTATATATAAATGACACCGCAAGACTGCAAAATTAACTAGGAGATATTTTAACCCTGTCTGTCTTCAGGCCATTATAAGAATGGAAGCTCTTTACAAATTTGAAACAGAATTGATTCCTTCTTGTATCTTTGAATAAGCTAGACTTAAAACTTTATACCTGAAGACTACTGAAAGCTCTTTTGCAGAACACTGTCTCAGATTCTGCTATGTTTATATCTGAGCGCTTGCTTTGGATCAATATTTACTAATGAATGTTTTTACAAATGGTTATATGAGCTATTCCCCTGCCTTCTATAAACACCATTCTAAAACAGCAACAAAGCTTGTGACAGAAATGTTTGTCCTCATGGAAATTTCCCAAATCAATTTAACAGCAGTAGTTTGGGGCTTGAGGTCAATTCTCAACAGAGTGAAGGGAAAGAAGCCATATTTGTGAATTTTCCTGTCAGTCTTTATTTTCTTCACCATCAAATTGCACTTACAGCCACAAAACATAACTAGTACGTGTACCTACATAGCTACTACTGGTTTTGTCCATATACTTACGTTCTGCTGCAATTGCATGCTTCTGCTACAGCATAAAGTGAAGAACATCATTCAGTGGGTGAGGAACTCATCATCTCTGCTTTTAATGTAAAGTTACTTTAAGCTTCTTCTGTCTATTCACTCATCACATCAGATGTGTGTGCCAAATTTCTTTAACCCCCACCCCAAGAAAGATTTGGTTGAGTTCTGATGTAGAAATGTCAAAAGTTGACAGGATAAACTGACACAATGAGTTGTGAAAGCTAGCAAATGCCATGTTTTCTGCTTCTATGTAATTGAAGCAGCTGTGTCAGTATACTGCATCCCCTCCGTTTTCAGTAATCTTTTAATCCACTGAGGAGCATCTATCCCCTTTCAAAACTGTTTTAAGTTAAATTGCCAGTGAACAGAAGACAGATGAACCTAAGTTCTGCTCTCAAGTAGAGGGAAAGACAGGTAGAAGCCAGTTTATACATAATCTGTTTGGCAGCAACTTTCTGGTCACCCTGCACAAGCTTTGACTTGCTTAGTAAGGATGTGGCAAGGAGCCTGGGAAACAATGGGATGGAAAATTCCAAGGTATAAAGTTCTTCTGAAACTATGCTCCAAAAATTATTCTGTTACTACTGGCTTGTCACAGTTGCAGACCACTTTCTTTAGAGAAAGAGCACAAATTGGAGGTGTAGGTCTACTCTCTTCCATTTAACAATACATAGACAGCAGCTGTTTCCTATCCTATGGGCAAGTGTGAGCTCAAAAGAAAATGTCATTAACTACTGCTTATAACTGATAATCCCAAGAAAGTTACTTTTTTTCTAAACAGCCATGACACCAGAGGCAGTGCTATGGACAATCCAAAATCCTAGATATGCCACAATGCTTTCCCCAAGGAAATTCAAACAACAGAAGACTGCAGAATCTTATTTTTACCCCTTTTGACATAAAACCACAAGCAAAATCTCATTAAAAGATTCTACCTTGATTCAGGTTCCTTGAAGCACAGGGAGTAACCACTAACAAGCAACACAGGCAGAGAAAAATCACAAGATCTCACATGCTCGCCATAAATATTTTTGTAAGATATAAACACTGATGTTATATTTAAATGCTAAACAAGCAACATAAATGTCCCACTGATCAAACTCCTCCTGCTTTTTTTTTTTTTTTTTTTTAGAATCTCAAATCCTTTTAGGTACTATGAATAACAGCAAGGTGGTGTTGTACTTCAGTAATATCAACCTTTCAAGGTTCTGATTAAAGGTGAAGGCTTCACTTCTTTTTTGTCTCATTTTCTCCGTGTGTTTTAGATCTTCTGAGATAATATGAGCCTCTTATGAAAACCCTTTGTTCACTGCTAGAAGCCACAGAGTAGAACAGGTTCATATAAAAGATCTGCCAAGGAATGCTCAGGTAAGCAACTTACAGCAATTTCCTGCTGGTGACAATATTTGGACCCTAGGAACATATTTGAACTGAACCGTATGAAGTTTCAATAGATATTAATCTTTCAATAAGTACATGGAGAATACAAAAAAATTCGGTGGAAGCTGTACAGGGCACACCATCGGTGATGGATAACCTGTTAAGCCCAGGATGCATGAGGCTTTGAGCAACCTAATCTAGAGGAAGGTGTCCCTACCCACAGCACAAGTTTAAAGCTGGGTGATCTTTAAGGTCCCTTGCAACCCAAACCACTCTGCGAGTCTTAAAATTATTCTTTAAATGTTACGTACAAAACTTTATGTGTACAGGGAAAACTTTTCTTCTCCTTGCTATTCCTTTTAATTAATAAGATTACATATCTGCACTGCTTATGTCATGACTTTCATATTAGTTAAGGAAGGCCATTTCACAGTACAACCCTAACTGTAACCAAAATACAAATCCTTCATTTATATTCTCTGTATGTAGAATAAAAACAAAAAAAAAAAAAACTGAAGAAAACATAAGTGGTAATGCTAATGAGCTCCTAGGTAAACTCTATATGCATTGTTCATCAGCAAATGGACCTAGGCTTCCGATGCTACTCTTGAAAAGTGAGAACAGCAGGCATCACCATACAATGATAAAGGTTGGAAAAGACCTCTAACATCAGCAAGGCCAACCATTAGCCCAGTACCACTCTGCATATTAAACTTAATCTGAAATGTCACATCTACACATTTTTTGAATATATCTAAGTGTACAGACCTCACTACTTCTCTGGGCAGCCTGCTGCAGTGCTTCAACTCCCTGTCAGTGAAGAATTTTTTTTTCTAATTTCCAATCTAAACCTCCCAATCTAAACGGCATAATTTGAGGCTGTTTCCTTCCATCCTACCAGTTGTTACTTTGAAGAAGATACAATCAAAGAGTCAGGTTTCAGCTCACTGCTCAAGACACGATACGCCAAGCAACGTAACCAGTAAGTCAGATCAGAGAAGACAAAAACTCTGTCTTAACAGAAGAAGGGCCGTAGGCCAGAGCTAGGGCTGCTGCTCAGCAAAAAAAAAACCCGCAGACTAGGCCGGTGTCGGGGGTCTCGACCCAAGCTGGGGTGGGAAAGGGGCCCACACTCCCACTCGTCGTTACTGCCAGGCTGGCTGCCCACCCAGGCTTCGCAGCAGGGCTGAGACGGCGCCGTGTTCACCGCCTCGTAGCGGGGCGAGTGCCTCAGCCTCCCAGGGGCTCAAAGGCCCAGACGGGGCACAAGGTGCCTCTGGGGCGCCGGTGGGCGCGGAAAGCGCCTGCGAGCGTTGAGCCAGCTGCCGGGGCCGGTTTCGGAGAGGAGCAGGCGCCCCCCGCCCGCCCGCCGCCCCACGCTTACCATGGCGACCCGCTCGCGGCCACATCACACTTCCGGCAAGTGGAGGCGGGGCGGACGTGCGTTACTGGGAGGAAGGGGGCGCAGCCTCCGCTGCAATTGGCGGCTGCGGGCGCTGGGGGCTCCGAATGGCGGGAGGAGACGGAGGGAGGCGGGGCGGAAGGGAGAGCGCAGTTCTGATTGGCTGATGCTCGGCGTCTGGGCGTGCGGCCTTTTCGGGCGGGCGGAAGCGGTGGGCGGAAGCGCGAGAGGAGGAGGAGTACGAGAAGGTAGGAGTGGGCGCCCCGCCCCCCACCATGAGGGGGCTGCCTGGGCGAGGGGCTGCAATGAGTGGGGCTAAACCGGTGTCTTTCCCGGTATCAGCTGGTGGCCCCTTGGAGCAGCCGAGGAGCCTGACCTCGCACTCCCGGGCACGGCATGGCCACGGGGCCGGCGGTGGCATACCGTTCAGACTTCGCCTGCTGGCGAAAAGTGTTTTCGTTTTTCCCCCCCCCGCTTGCTTTTGGTTTGTAAAGGTTTTAATTGTCATTCTTGTGTTTCTCCTCTCACACTCCCGCTTTAGATCCATGCTGCTGGTTTCCATCGGTTTTTTTTGCCGTTTCGTTTCAGCGGGCAGGCAGTTCATGGGGCTGGAAGGAGGAGGGGTCTGGGAGCAAGGTCCTGCCTTCCTGTGTGAGGGAAAGGCTGTGGATGTGGTCTTCCTGGGCTTCAATAAAGCCTTCGACACAGTTTCTCATAGCATTCTGATTAGGAAACTGTCAGCCTGGACAGGTGCACACTTTCCTGGGTGGCAATATGGTTGGATGCCCGGGCCCAGAGAGTGGTGTTAAATGGAGTTAAATCCAGCTGGAGATCAGTCACAAGTGGGGTTCCCCAGGGCTCAGTGCTGGCCCTATTCAGTGTCTTTTCAATGACATGGATGAAGGGATCAACTGCACCCTTATCAAGTTTGCAGGTAACACTAAGCTGGGTGGAAGTGTCAGTCTGCTGGAGGATAGAGAAGCTCCAGAGAGATCTGAACAGGCTGAAGCATTGGTGGGCTGAGACCAATGGTATGAGGCGTAACAAGGCCAGATGCTGCGTCCTGCACTTGGGGCACAATAGCCCTGTGCAGCTAAAGAGTAGGAGAAGACTGGCCAGAAAGCCAGAGAAGAGCGACGAGGCTGGTGAAGGGGCTGGAGAACAGGCCCTATGAGGAGCGGCTGAGAGAGCTGGGGTTGTTTAGCCTGGAGAAGAGGAGGCTGAGAGGAGACCTCATTATTCTCTACAACTACCTGAAGGGAGGTTGTACAGAGGAGGGAGCTGGGCTCTTCTCCCAAGTGACAGGGGACAGGACAAGAGGGAATGGCCTCAAGCTCAGCCAGGGAGATTTAGGCTAGAGATTAGGAGGAAGTTCTTCACAGAAAGGGTCATTGGGCATTGGACTAGGCTGCCCAGGGAGGTGGTTGATTCACCTTCCCTGGAGGTGTTTAAGGCACGGGTGGATGAGGTCTTGAGGGACTTGGTTTAGTGTTAGATAGGAATGGTTGGACTAGAAGATCCGATGGGTCCCTTCCAACCTGGTTGTTCTATGATTCTATGGTTCTATGATTCTATGATTGGAGGAGAAGGTCCCGAGGGTGTTGATTGACTCTCGACTGAACATGAACCAGCGGTAGCCAATGGCATCTTGGCTTCTATCAGAAACAGTGTGGCCAGCAGGACAGAGAGGGTGTTCTCCCTCTGCACTTGGTGCTGGTGAGACTGCACCTTGAATCCTGTGTTCAGTTCTGGGCCTCTCACCACAAGAAGGATGTTGAGGCTCTGGAGCTTGTCTAGAGAAGAGCAACAAGCTGGTGAAGGGGCTGGAGAACAGGCCCGATGAGGAATTGCTGAGAGAGCTGGCGTTGTTTAGCCTGGAGAAGAGGAGGCTCAGAGGAGACCTCATTACTCTCTACAGCTACCTGAAAGGAGGTTGTAGAGAGGAGGGAGCTGGCCTCTTATCCCAGGTGGAAGGGGACAGGACAGGAGGGAATGACCTCAGGCTTTGCCAGGGGTTTCAGACTGGACAACAGGAAAGTACTTTTTCACAGGAAGAGTCATCTGGTACTGGCATAGGCTGCCCAGGGAGGTGGTTGAGTCGCCATCCTTTGAGGTGTTTAAAAGATAGGTGGATGAGGTGCCCAGGGACGTGGTTTAATGGTTGATAGGAATGGCTGGACTTGATGATCTAAGAGGTTTTTCCAACCTAGTGATTCTGTGACTCCATAGTGAAAATCCTGAACAGCCTCACATGGACTGGCAGCTGAGGAGATGGAGAAGAGCCTGCACCATGCTATCCTGCTGAGATTTTCTCTGTCCTGTATTCTCTCCTGCAGAGGTTTTCATCATATTTCATTTTATGTAATTACACTTAACACTTAAGTTACGTTGAAGATGCTTGGATAATGGTAGTGCATTTCCCTGTCCTATGTGACTGGCTTCATGGTCACATTTTGGCTACACCTCTGCAGCTGAACTGTGTGACAGCTCCTGCTTTTGGCAGCTGGTTTTAACTATGAAAGGGACAGACCTGGATTTTGGGTCTTGTGAAAAAGGTGTGGCATTTTGCTTTTTAAACCAAGAGATTATTAAGTTTTTAAGGATTTACATCTATTCTTGTGAGGCACTTAAGTAAAGCAAAGTCTTAACTGTGTTCTGACCAGTTTTGTGGAAGAACACCATCATGATTACATTGTGTTTACAGTAAGGTGGCACGTGTTGTTGTCACAAAAAAAATCTCTGTTCTGAAGTTCTATGAACAATCTTTTCCTCTTTTTATAAGTACACTTTATCTCAGAGAACTTGAAAAGCATTAACGCATTGAAAGATGATGCCTTTATTATGACGTCTCTGTCAATTCTGTATCTTTGCAGTACTGGGATCAAGTGGGTATTGGTTGTCTGTTGAGTGCAGGAGAAGTTCTGCTTTTTCCCTTATTAAGTGGAAGCAATTTTTTTTCCATCCTTCCAGATGAATCTAAAGTCACATTCTTCTAGAAGTTGCTGTAGGAGATTGCAGCATAATGAGAGCATGTGTATAAAACATGCTTGTTTAGTAGAATCCAGGAAGCAGGTACTTGAAGGCAACTGAAACAAGCATGTGCTTAAAATGTTGTTATTATCTTCTGAAAAGCCACTTCATTTACTTGTAGCAATTTGGATAATTAAAATGTTGAGTTCTTTGTAAAATTGTAGTTTCAGATTCACAATCACCAAAATTACTTGAATGTTTTTCAGTAGAAGCACATGTAGAATTTAAGATGGGTTTTCTTGTATAACTAGTTAATGAGTCTATGATCAAGTTCAAGCTGCATGTTTTTCTTCCGTGAGAAGAATGCCATTTGAGTATTAATGATCCTGTGGGAGCCTTAATGGTATTGTTTAAAAGACAGTGTACCCAGCATGACAATATCTTTTGGGATACAGCTGTGATACACATAGGATATTGCACGAAACATAAAATTTCAGGTGATATGATTAATACTGGTTTTCTGTCTTGTTTGTTTTTTAAAAGGAGGTTTAATGATTTGGCTGTGCTATGTAGTACATATGTATTAAGAAATGTTTTAGTAGTGGGATTCAGCAGTGCAGAGATTGCTAACTGTTAAGTGTTTAATCAGTAAAGCAAACTGAAGAAAATGTGTATTTAATGAAAGGTAAAAAAGCGGCTTCAGAGATTAAGCTTCTAGGTTAGTCTCAAATGCAGGAATAATTATAAGAAAGCAGTGTCAACTTGTATGTGGGAGGTTAGGCATTTAGCTTCTCTTTGGTGTGCTAGCTTTCCTAAAACTAGGGGGATTGAGGAATAGTTTGAAAATATCAGAGGTGGGTGATGTGATGTAACAGGTGCATCTGTATAAACAAGTTTTTGTAGTGAACAAATGCATATGTGGAAAAAAACATTTGTGAGTAAGATATAAATCTAGGACTTATTTCCCTGATATATGCTAGTTTGAAAAAGCTGATGATGCTCTTTTTGTTTTGTTCTGTTTTGGGTTTTTTTTTGGTTTTTGCCTTTGTGTCACATCTACTTATATTGTTCCTGGTACCTTCAACTGCAAGCATGAATACATAAAACCTTATTTGCATAGTTGCTACAGCTACAAATTCATTTAGTTTTCCCACTGGAATAGTTAAGTGGCAGAACATGAGGATATACATTATTCAGGCAAACGTGTAGCGAGTTGTAACTGTTTTGTATGCTGGCAATGGTATTAGAAGATGGCATTTGTTTGCTAATACCATTTGCAAAAAACCAATGTCTATAATTTGGAGTGTTACTTTTAACTACCACTCACCTATCCCAACAACACAACTATCCACTAATATCAGGCTAAGCATCACTATAGCTCCAAATGCTTGAATCTACTAGCATCTCTCCTCATCTAAAACTACTACCCAAACCTAAAACTAAATCAACTCACTCTTATCAATATCTTATATCCATCCATTCAACACCCAACCAAAATACTCCCCAAACATTATCACTTATCATACACTACCTCCATAACAACACCCAAATAACACCATACTCAATCCATTACTCCCTAATCTCTCCTCTCCTTCCATTTTTATAATTAATCCTCTCCATCTCATCTCCTTATATCCTTATTCCATTCCACATTCAATACACCTCCCCATTCCTCCTCTCTTACTTTCTTAACAACAACATACACCTCCATTATTTCCATCCCTACCCCACCCCTCCTTATAATCTTAATTTTCTATACCTCTCCTCTATCATCCTCTTATCCCTTTTATTCTCCATCTAAACTTCTCCTCCTATCTCTCTATTTAAATATACTCATCCTCACTCCTTCTTCATCTTTCCAACAATCAACCTCACCTCCTCTCCTAATACTCTCATCTTTCTATTAACACCCCTATCCTCTTTCCTTCCTTTTTCCATCCACCCTCATCCCCTTTTCTTAACCCTATTCCCTCCTCCCCCTCCCCCCCCCCACCCTTCCTTTACCCATTCCCATTCCTCTTATCCCTTCCTTATTAATCTAACAACATTCCTACACACCCCCTCATTTATTCATCTTATCACTATCATCATTAAACTACAAATCACTTCCATCAATTCACACATCAATTCTTACAAACCCCCCTATCACATATATCAAACACAACCCCCAAAATTAAAACCAATCATTAAACCATAAATAAACCTACACCTCAACCTACACCTCCCCATTATATACTTATCATAAACCACTTCTAATCACTCCACAATCCCTCCTATCTTCCATCAACATCATTCATAACCATCACACAATCATATTTCACCACTCACATCTAACACTACCTTCATAATAAATAATTCATCATCAATTACTACATAATACCCCTAATACTCCTCCCCCAAAAATCAAACCCATACACCCAAAATCATCATATCACATCCTATAAACTCCATCAAAAACATATCCCATATTCCAACCCTCTAACTTCTAACAAAATCATAACACTATCCCATCTCTCACACCTAAACCTCTCACCCTCAACAACACCATACAATAATTCTACACCTCATACCAACTAACAACCCACACAAACCTCACTCCATCTTCCACCCTAAAACCCCAATCTCAAACACCAACAAACAAACACTAAAACTCATACAACCCCCCCCCCACACAACCTACCACCAATACCCCCCCCAAAACAACCAACAACAAACCCCCATTCCCCCCCTACCCCACCATAACACATCCCCAATCACTTCATCATACTCTAAACAATCCCCCCCCCCCCCCCCTA
>JAUMJK010001055.1:0-25096 GCA_033558105.1 Coccyzus lansbergi
CTGGGGCCGCTTTTATTTTATTGGGGGGAGAGGGGGGAGGACTAACACCCCCTCCCCATCTCCCCCTCCGAGATGTCTCGCGCCACCAAGCGGAAGCACGTGGTGCGGGAGCTGCTGGAGGAGCACGTGACCCCCGCGCCGGGACAGAGCGTCGTGAGGGTGGGAGGGGGAGGGGGAGGGAGGGGGACAATGGGGAGAATGGGAGGGGGGACAGTGAGGGGGCATTGAGGGGTCACGGGGGGCACTGGGGGATACTGGGGACGCAGAGGGGGGTAAGGAGGGGGACATGGGGACAGGGAGGGGGTCACTAGGGGTCATATAGGGACATTGGGGGGACATGGGGGACACTGGGAGGGAGGAGGAAGGGGACAGGAGGGACATGGAGGGTCATGGGGGGCACTGGAGGGGAGGGGGAAGGGGACAGGGGGTCATGGGGGGCACTGGGGACACTTGGGGGGGGCACTGGGACAAGGAGGGGGGTGAGGGGGACAATGAGAGAGTCACTGGGGGGACATGGGGACAGTGAGGGGGTCACTGGGGGTCATATAGGGACATTGGGGGGACATGGGGGACACGGAGGTGGAGGAAGGGGACAGGAGGTCATGGGGGGCACTGGGGACACTTGGGGGGGCACTGGGACAAGGAGGGGGGTGAGGGGGACAGTAAGGGGGTCACTGGGAGGAGTCACTGGGGGTCATAGAGGGACATTGAGAGGGCATTGGGGGGACGTGGGGGACACTGGGGGGAGGGGGAAGGGGACAGGAGGGACTTGGAGGGTCATGGGGGACACTGGGGGGGACAGTGAGGTGACATGGGGACATTGAGGGGGGTCGTGGGGACAAGGAGGGGGTTGGGGGGACACGAGAGGTCACTTGGGGGACACTGTGGGGGAGGGGGAAGGGGACAGGGGTGCATTGGGGACACTTGGGGGGGGCACTGGGACAAGGAGGGGGCGAAGGGGACAGGAAGGGGGTCACTGGGAGGAGTCACTGGGGTCGCATGGGGACAGGGAGGAGGTCATTGGGGTTCATGGGGCCAGTGAGGGGGTCACTGGGGGTCATATAGGGACATTGAGGGGACATGGGGGGCACTGGGGACAAGGAGGGGGTCACTGGGGGGACACTGTTGGGGGATATAGGGACAATGAGGGGACAATGGGGGACATGGAGGGATGGGGGGGGGGGGGGGTGACCCTGCCGTCCCCTGGTGCTGTCCCCCAAGGTGTTGGGGACCCCCGGGAACAACCTGCACGCGGTGGAGACGGCCGAGGGGGGGCGCTTCCTGGCCAGCATGCCCCCCCGCTACCGCCACCACGTCTGGATCAAGAGAGGTGACACCGCTGGCAGCCCCTCGCCCCCCACGAGCCGTTTTGTGACCCTATAACCCTCCAGGAGCCATTTTGTCTCCCTCTGACCCCCCCATGACGCCATTTTGTGACCCTATAACTCTCCAGGAGCCATTTTGTCTCCCTCTGATCCCCTAAGATGCCATTTTGTGACTCCCCCAGGAGCCACCTTGTCCCCCTGTGACCCTCCCAGGAGCCATTTTGTGACCCTGTGACCGCCCCAGGAGCCATCTTGTCCCCATCTGACCCCCTCCCAGGAGCCATTTTGTGACCCTATAACCCCCCAGGAGCCATTTTCTGACTCTGTGACCTCCCCCAGAGTCATTTTTTTCCCCCTCTGACCCCCCAGGACCCATTTTGTGACCCTATGACCTCCCCCAGGAGCCATTTTGTGACCCTATGACCCTCCCAGAGCCATTTTGTGACCATGACCCCTTAGGAGCCCCTTTGTGACCCTGTGACCTCCCCCAGGCGCCATTTTGTGACCCTTTGACCCCCCCCCCAGAACCATTTTGTTTCCCTCTGACCCCTCAGAAGCCATTTTGTGACCCCGTGACCCCCTCAGACACCATTTTCTGACCCCTTAGGAGCCATTTTGTGACCCTGGGACCCCTCTAGGAGTCATTTTGTGACCCTCTGACCCCCCCAGGAGCCACCTTGTCCCCCTGTGACCCCCCCCAGGCGCCATTTTGTCTCCCTCTGACCCCTCAGAAGCCATTTTGTGACCCTGTGACCCCCTCAGGAGCCAATTTGTCACCCTCTGACCTCCCCCAGGAACCATTTTGTCTCCCTCTGACCCCCTTAGGAGCCATTTTGTGACCCTATGACCTCCTCCAGGAGCCATTTTGTGACCATGTGACCTCCTCCAGGAGCCATTTTGTGACCATGTGACCCCCCTAGGAGCCATTTTGTTTCCCTCTGACCCCTCAGAAGCCATTTTGTGACCCTGGGACCCCCTTAGGAGCCATTTTGTGACCCTGTGACCTTCCCCAGGAGCCATTTTGTGACCCTCTGACCTCCCCCAGGAGCCATTTTGTGACCCTGTGACCTTCCCCAGGAGCCATTTTGTCTCCCTCTGACCCCCTTAGGAGCCATTTTGTGACCCTCTGACCTCCTCCAGGAGCCATTTTGTTCCCCTGTGACCCCCTCAGGAGCCATTTTGTTCTCCTCTGACCCCCCCAGGAGCCATTTTGTCCCCCTGTGACCTCCCCCAGGAGCCATTTTGTGTCCCCCCCTTCCTCTCCAGGTGACTTCGTGCTGGTTGACCCGATCGCCGAGGGGGACAAGGTCAAGGCCGAGATCAGCCTCGTCCTCCTGCCCCAACACATCCACCACCTCCGCCAGCAGGGCCTCTGGTACCCACACTGCTCCCAGTGCCTCCCAGTCCCTCCCAGTTCCCCCTATTCCACCCCCAGGCCCTTCCCAGTGCCTCCCAGTTCCCCCTGTTCCCTTCCCAGTGCCTCTCAGTGCCGCCCACTCCCCTCCCAGTGCTTCCCAGTTCCCCCCAATCCCCTCCCAGTCCCTCCCACTCCCCTCCCAGTGCCCCCCAGTCCCTCCCAGTGCCCCCCAGTCCCTCCCAGTGATCCCCTACTCCCCTCCCACTTCCCCCTGTTCCACTCCCAGTCCCTCCCAGTGACCACTGCTCCCCTCCCAGTTCCCTCATTCTCCTCCCAGTGTCCCCCACTCTGCTCTCACTGCTTCCCAGTTCCCCTCAATCCCCTCCCAGTCCCCTCCAGTTCTCTCCCAGTCCCTTCCCAGTTCCCTCCCAGTGCTCCCAGTATTCCAAGTGCCACTTACTCCCTTCCCGGTGCCCCCCACTCCCCTCCCAGTGCTTCTCAGTGCCTCCCAGTTCCCTCCCAGTGCCTCCTAATTAACTCCCAGTGCGCCCCCAATCCCCTCCCAGTCACTCCCAGTCCCTCCTACTCCCCTCCTAGTTCATCCCACTGCCCTCCCAGTCCCTCTGACCCCCCTTTTCCCCCCCAGGCCCGAAGCCTTCACCCTCCCTGAGCGGCCAAGGAGCCCCGAGAGGTGAGGGGAGTCGTTAATGAGCGCAGTTAACAAAGTTATAATGAGTTGGGGGCTAATTACTTCAGGGTATAACGAAGGAGGGTAATTAGGGGTGGGATGGGGGTTAACAAGGGGGTAACGGGAAGAGGGTAATTAATGGGGGATAATGAGAGGGGGGGGAGAGGACTGAGAGGACACAGAGACCTGACCCCATGTGACCCCCTGAGAGGTCACCCTGTGTCCCCATGTGACCCCCTAACACATCACCCTGTGTCCTCCTGTGACCCCATGTGACACGTGCCCCCCCTCCAAGACCCACCCAGTGTCCTCATGTGACCCCCAACAAGTGTCACCCTGTGTCCCCACGACCCATCAGTCCATGTCCCCATGTGACCTCATGACCCACGTGTCACCCTATGTCCCCATGTGACCCCATAAATGTCACCCTGTGTCCCCCTGTGACCCTCGTGTCACCCTGAGACCCACCCCCAGTGTCCCCATGTGACCCCACGACCCATCACCCCATGTGCCCTGTGACCCTCACGTCACCCTGAGAGCCACCCCAGTGTCCCCTTGTGCCCCCATCACCCCATGTGACCCCATATGACCCACATGTCACCCTGTGTCCCCATGTGACCCCATGACCCATCGCCTCATGTCCCCATGTGACCCTCGTGTCACCCCGAGAGCCACCCCCCAGTGTCCCCATGTAACCCCATAAGTGTCACCCTGTGGCCCCATATGACCCCATGACCCCCATGTCGCCCTGTGTCCCCATGTGGCCCCTTAAGTGTCGCCCCATGTCCCCATGTCACCCTGTGTCCTCATGTGACCCCATGACCCATCACTCCATGTCCCCATGTGACCCTCGTGTCACCCTGAGACCCACCCCCAGTGTCCCCATGTGACCCCACAAGTGTCACCCTGTGTCCCATGTGACCCTCATGTCACCCTGAGACCCACCCCCAGTGTCCCCATGTGACCCCATGACCCACACGTCACCCTATGTCCTCGTGTGACCCCATAAGTGTCATCCCATGTCCCCATGTGACCCTGATGTCACCCCGAGAGCCACCCCCAGTGTCCCCATGTGACCCCAGAAGTGTCACCTTGTGTCCCCATGTGACCCCATGACCCATCAGCTCATGTGATCTCATGACCTACGTGTCACCCTATGTCCCCATGTGACCCCATGACCCTTGTGTCACCCTGAGACCCACCCCCAGTGTCCCCATGTGACCCCATGACCCATGTGTCACTTCAGGTCCCCATGTGACCCCATAAGTGTCACCCCATGTTCCCCCACATGTCACCCCGTGTCCCCTTGTGACGCCATGACATGTGTCCCCCTCCCCAGCCGCCCCCCCGAGGGTGAGGAGGGGCTCTTCGTCAACACCAACCGAGCCGGGGGGGGAGGGGACACGTGTGACGAGGACGACGACGATGATGATGACGACGACACCAGCGACGAAGAGGAGGAGGAGGAGGATGAGGAGGACACGAGTGACAAAGACCCCAGGGCCCCCCCCGAACCCCAATAAAGCTCTTTGGTGGCACCAAACACGCGTGGGACGAGTTGGGGACACACGTGATGAGGGGAGGGGAGGGGCTAGTCGCACACGCGTGTGACACACGAGGGACACGAGACTTCCTTGTCCCCCAAAAGCTGCTTTATTGTCCCCGAGGGCGGCAGGAGCGTCACTTGGTGATGGTGTTGCTGGGGGGAGCAGGGAAACCAGTCAAACCAGTGCCTCCCAGTGACCCCCCCCCTCCCCTCCCCTCCCAGTGCCACTCGCTCCCCTCCCAGTTCCCTCCTTCTTCTCCCAGTCTCTCCCAGTGCCCCCTGCTCCCCTCCCAGTGCTCCCAGTGAGCCCCACGCTCCTCCCAGTGCCCCCTGCTCCCTTCCCAGTCACTCCCAGTGCCGCCCATTCCTTTCCCAGTTCCCTCCTTCTCCTCCCAGTGCTTCCCAGTCCTTCCCAGCTTCCCCCACTCCCCTCCCACTTTCCTCATTCTCCTCCCAGCGCTTCCCAGTTCCCCTCATCCCCTCCCAGTTCCCTCTATTCCGCCCCCAGTCCCTCCCAGTCTCCCCCCTCCCCTCCCAGTGCCCCTCCCTCCTTTCCCCATTCCCTCCTTCCCTTCCCAGTCCCTCCCAGTGCCCCCTCCTCCCCTCCCAGTGCTCCCCAGTGTCCCCCATTTCCCTCCCAGCCTCACGCGTTCATGCTCTTGCCGCTGCCGCTGAGCACGATGTAGGGCGTCTTCTGCGCCTTCTGCTTCTCGGTGAGCAGAGCCACCGTCCCCAGCGGAGTGTCCGACGAGCTCATGCGCTTCAGCAGCTGCCACAGGGAGGGAGCACAAGATGGCGTCAGGGGAGACCAAACTGGGCTGGGAGCTCAAAGTGGGACCAGGAGGGACCCCAAGAGGCTCCTGGAGGACCCGAGATGGCATCAGGAGGCCCCAAAATGGTGTCAGGAGGTCCCAAGATGGCGTCAGGAGACTCCAAGATGGCATCAGGAGACACCAAGATGGCATCAGGAGACCCAGAACTGGACTGGGAGCTCAAAATGGGACCAGGAGGGACCCCAAAAGGCTTCTGGGAGCTCAAAATGGGACCACGAGGGACCCCAAAAGGCTCCTGGAGAATCCAAGATGGCGTCAGGAGGTCCCAAGATGGCGTCAGGGGAACCCAAACTGGGCTGGGAGCTCAAAGTGGGACCAGGAGGGACCCTAAAAGGCTCCTGGAGGAACCAAGATGGCGTCAGGGGAACCCAAGATGGCGTCAGGGGAACCCAAACTGGGCTGGAGCTCAAAATGGGACCAGGAGGGATCCCAAGAAGCTCCTGGAGGAACCAAGATGGCGTCAGGGGAGCCCAAGATGGTGTCAGGAGGTCCCAAGATGGCGTCAGGGGAACCCAAACTGGGCTGGAGCTCAAAATGGGACCAGGAGGGATCCCAAAAGGCTCCTGGAGGAACCAAGATGGCGTCAGGAGTTGACAAAATGGCACCAGGAGACCACAAAATGGCGTCAGGGGAGCCCAAGATGGCGCCAGGAGGACCCAAACTGGGCTGAGAGCTCAAAATGGGACCAGGAGGGATCCCAAGAGGCTCCTGGAGGAACCAAGATGGCGTCAGGAGGTCCCAAGATGGCGTCAGGAGACACCAAGATGGCGTCAGGAGACCCAGAACTGGACTGGGAGCTCAAAATGGGACCAGGAGGGACCCCAAGAGGCTCCTGGAGGACCCGAGATGGCATCAGGAGGCCCCAAAATGGTGTCAGGAGGTCCTAAGATGGCGTCAGGAGACTCCAAGATGGCATCAGGAGACACCAAGATGGCATCAGGAGACCCAGAACTGGACTGGGAGCTCAAAATGGGACCAGGAGGGACCCCAAAAGGCTTCTGGGAGCTCAAAATGGGACCACGAGGGACCCCAAAAGGCTCCTGGAGAATCCAAGATGGCGTCAGGAGGCCCCAAGATGGCGTCAGGGGACCCCAAACTGGGCTGGGAGGTCAAAGTGGGACCAGGAGGGACCCCAAGAGGCTCCTGGAGGACCCAAGATGGCGTCAGGGGAGCCCAAGATGGTGTCAGGAGGTCCCAAGATGGCGTCAGGGGAACCCAAACTGGGCTGGGAGGTCAAAGTGGGACCAGGAGGGACCCTAAAAGGCTCCTGGAGGAACCAAGATGGCGTCAGGAGACACCAAGATGGCGTCAGGAGGTCCCAAGATGGCATCAGGAGACCCAGAACTGGACTGGGAGCTCAAAATGGGACCAGGAGGGACCCCAAAAGGCTCCTGGAGGACCCGAGATGGCGTCAGGAGACACCAAGATGGTGTCAGGAGACACCAAGATGGCGTCAGGAGACCCAGAACTGGACTGGGAGCTCAAAATGGGACCAGGAGGGACCCCAAGAGGCTCCTGGAGGCCCCAAGATGGCGCCACGGGTCCCCAAGATGGCTGCTCACCGCCTCCTCATCCAGCTTCTTCATCCTGCGCTCGGTCTTCATCTTCCCCGAGCCTTTCCCGTGGAACCGGTGGGAGAGCTGCCGGAAGGCCTGAGGGGACAGGGGGGGGGTTTGGGGTCACTCGGGGTTGGGGACACTGAGGGGCCGTTGGGGACAGGGGGGAGGGGGTCCCCGACCTCCTTGGGCGTGAGCTTGCGTCCCGTCTCGTCCACGTACTCGATCTTGACGTCCGGCCTGTAGCCCTCCTTCTCCTTGAAGTCCTGCGTGAAGCCGCGGAACTCCTCGCGCCGAGAGTACTTGTCGTCGATCGCCCTGGGGGGGACGGCAGGGGACAGGGGGACGTTGGGGGACGTGGGGACATCAGGGACAGGGATAGAGGGACGTGGGGATGTTGGGAGATCAGGGACATGGGGACGTGATGGATGTGGATACAGGGACATCCTCAGGACATCAGGGATGGGGAGATGGGGACATGGGGACATCGGGAACTCGGCTCTGGGGACATGAGGATATCAAGGAGGTGGATACAGGGACATTGAGGACATCAAGGGGAGGGAGACAGGGATGTGGGGACATCAGGGATGGGGAGACAGGGACATTGGGACATCGAGGAGGTGGATACAGGGACATGGGGACATCAGGGATGGGGAGATGGGGACTTGGATACAGGGATGTGAGGACCTCAGGGATGGGGAGACAGGGACATGGGGACATCAGGAACTCGGCTCTGGGGACATGAGGATATCAGGGCTGTGGATACAAGGACGTGGGGACATTAAGGACTTGGATACAGGGATGTTTGGATGTCAGGGATGGGGAGATGGGGACATTGGGACATCAGGAACTCAGCCCTGGGGACATGAGGATATCAAGGAGGTGGATACAGGGACATGAGGACATCAAGGGGAGGGATACAGGGACGTGGGGACATCAGGGATGGGGAGACAGGGACATGGGGACATCAAGGAGGTGGATACAGGGATGTGGGGACATGAGGGACGTGGATACAGGGACATGGGGACATCGGGAACTCAGCTATAGGGACATTGAGGATATCAGGGATGTGGATACAGGGACGTGGGGACATCAGGGAGAGGGAGATGGGGACATGGGGACATCGGGAACTGGGCTATGGGGACACGAGGACATCTGGGACGTGGATACAGGGATGTGGGGACATCAGGGAGGTGGATACAGGGACATGGGGACATCAGGAAGAGGGAGATGGGGACATGAGGGATGTGCATATGGGGACATTAGGGACACGGATACAGTGACATGAGGACATCAGGGATGTGGCTCTGGGGCTGTGGGGCCATCGGGGCCATGGAGACAGGGACACGGGGACACTGGGGCTGTGGGGATATGGTTATGGGGACATGGGGACCCACATCTTGTCCTCGATGCAGTAGACGGCCGAGGGCAGCGACTTGTTTGGGGCCTTCACCCGAGCAACCTTCTGTACTGTCGTCTCCAGCAGCCCTGGGGGGAACACGGCCCTAGAGCGACCCACGGCGACCCATAGCGACCCACGGCGACCCATAGGGAACCATAGAGACCCATAGGGAACCATAGAGACCCACAGAGACTCCACAGGGACCCATAGAGACCCCATAGAGAGCCCATAGAGACCCCATAGAGAGCCCACAGCGCCCCCTAGAGGCCCCATAGGGAGCCACAGGGACCCCATAGACACACGCAGAGATCCCATAGAGACTCCATAGAGACCCATAAGAGCCCATAGAGACCCCATAGGGAACCATAGAGACACATGAAGACTCTATAGAGACTCCATAAGGAACCAGAGACACCCCATAGGGACCCCATAGAGACTCCACAGGGACCCATAGAGACCACATAGACTCCTCAGGGAACCATAGACCCAACAGAGACACATAGAGACTCCACAGGGACCCATAGAGACCCATAGAGACCCCAGAGATACACATAGAGAACCATTGAGACCCCATAGGGACACATAGAGACCCCATAGGGACACATAGAGACCCCATAGGGACACATAGAGACCCCATAGGGACACATAGAGACCCCATAGGGACACATAGAGAACCATTGAGACCCCACAGGGACCCATAGAGACCCCACAGAGACCCCATAGGGACCCACAGAGACCCCACAGGGACTCCATAGAGACCTCAAAGGGACACATAGGGACCCCACAGAGACCCCAAAACCCCCTATCAGGGTCCCCCCCCCACACACCTTTGTTCTGGCAGAGCAGCAGGGCAGCCGCCAGCCCCCGGTTAACGATGGGCTCCTCGTCAAGGATGGTGGTGGAGGAGGCTGAGAACTGGGAGGGGAGACACACACACAAAATGGGGGTTCAGGGAGAGACTTTGGGGGTGTCCCCATTTTTGGGGTGTGAGGGGGTTTTGGGGTCCCCACCTCGGGGAGCTGCCGCTCCTCGGCCAGGTTGACGCTGCTCCAGCCCACGTTCTCGTCGCCCTCGGGGTCGGGGGGGCCGGGGGGGGGAGAGGGGCGTCCCGCGCGCTCCAGGGCCTGGAAATGGGGGGTGAGAAGAGGGGGGGCAGTGAGATCAGCACCCCCCGAACCCCAAAAACAACCCCCAGACCCCCCGTTCTACCCCAAACCTCAATCTCCTCCTCACGCCCCTTGAGTCAATAGCTCGAGATGCCATTTTCTACCCTAAGGAGTCATAGAGAGCCCATAGAGACCAATAGAGACCCCACAGAGATGAATAGGGAGCCATAGAGAGCCCATAGGGACCAATAGGGACCCATAGAGAGCCCATAGGGACCCCAAGAGGCCCCATAGGGAGCCACAGGGACCCCATGGGGAGCCCATAGAGACCAATAGGGACCCATAGAGAGCCCATAGAGACCAATAGAGACCCCACAGAGATGAATAGGGACCCATAGAGAGCCCATAGAGACCAATAGGGACCCATAGAGAGCCCATAGAGACCAATAGGGACCCATAGAGAGCCCATAGGGAGCCACAGGGACCCATAGAGAGCCCATAGAGAGCCCATAGGGAGCCACAGGGACCCATAGAGAGCCCATAGGGAGCCACAGGGACCCATAGAGAGCCCATAGAGACCAATAGGGACCCATAGAGAGCCCATAGGGAGCCACAGGGACCCATAGAGAGCCCATAGAGAGCCCATAGGGAGCCACAGGGACCCATAGAGAGCCCATAGGGAGCCACAGGGACCCATAGAGAGCCCATAGAGACTAATAGGGACCCATAGAGAGCCCATAGAGACCAACAGAGACCCCACAGAGATGAATAAGGAGCCATAGAGAGCCCATAGAGACCAACAGGGACCCACAGGGACCCCATGGGGAGCCCATAGAGACCAATAGGAACCCCATAGAGAGCCCATAGGGACCCCATAGAGACCTCATAGAGAGCCCATAGAGACCTCATAGAGAGCCCATAGAGACCTCATAGAGAGCCCATAGAGACCAATAGGAACCCCATAGAGAGCCCATAGGGACCCCATAGAGAGCCCATAGGGACCCCATAGAGAGCCCATAGGGACCCCATAGAGAGCCCATAGGGACCCATAGAGAGCCCATAGAAACCAATAGGGACCACACAGAGAGCCCATAGGGCCCCCTAGTGACCAATAGAGACTCACAGAGAGCCCATAGAGACCCATAGGGAGCCCATAGCGCCCCCTAGAGGTCCCATAGGGAGCCACAGGGACCCCGTAGGGAGCCCATAGAGACGAATAGGAACCCATAGAGAGCCCATAGTGAGCCCATAGAGAGCTCATAGCGCCCCCTAGAGGCCCCATAGGGACCCACAGGGACCCACAGGGACCCCATAGAGAGCCCATAGAGAGCCCATAGAGACGCCATTTTCTTCCCTCAAGACGCCATTTTGTCCCCCCAAATCTGCCATTTTCCCCCCCAAATCCGCCATTTTTGAGCCCCCAAATTTTCACGTCCCCCCCCAGTCCAGCCCTCACCAGCAGCTCCTCCTGCTCCTCGCGGTTCCCGGCCAGCCCGTAGGTGGGGATCTCGCCCAGGGTGCGGCAGAATTCCGAGGTGGCGTTGAAGACGATGGAGCCCGCTCGGGGGTCCGGTCCCCCCACCCCAGCTCCTCCGGGGGTGTCCCCTCCCGAGCCCCGAAAACGCTCCAGGACCTAAAGGGTGAATCAGATCGAGAGGAGAGCACAAAACCTTCCTCGGGCTCCATCTTGAGAGATAAAATCAACTCTCAGAGGCTCCTAAAGGACATCAAGGGGACATTGAGGGGATATAGAGACCCATAGAGACCCCACAGAAGGGTCCTTAGGGTTTTGGGGTTCCCCACCTTGTCGGGGGGTCCCTGCCGGAGCTGCTGGAGCTGCCGCAGGCGCCGTCCCCGTTCCAGCTGCTGCTGCAGCTCCCGCTCGGCCTCGTCCTCCTCCAGGGCTGCCGGAGACCCCACAGAGCCTCCCTCTAGGGAAAAAGGGGGTCAGGGACCCAGAGAGAGAGAGACCTGACCCATAGAGAGACCATAGGCTCCATAGGGAACCACAGAGAGCCCATAGGGACCCACAGAGAGCCCATAGAGAGCCCATAGGGACCCAATAGAGGCTCCATAGGGACCCAATAGAGGCTCCACAGGGAACCAGAGAGAGCCCATAGGGAACCACAGAGAGAGCCCATAGGGAACCACAGAGGCTCCATAGAGACCCATGGAGAGCCCATAGGGAACCAGAGAGGCTTCATAGGGAACCATAGAGACCCAATAGAGACTCCAAAGGGAACCATAGAGAGCCCATAGAGGCTCCATAGGGACCCACAGAGGCTCCATAGGGACCCATAGAGGCTCCATAAAGACTCCATAGGGAGCCACAGAGAGCTCATAGAGACTCATAGAGGCTCCATAGAGGCTCCAAAGGGAACCATAGAGACCCAATAGGGACCCAATAGAGGCTCCATAGGGAACCACAGAGGTTCCATATAGAGCCCATAGAGACTCCATAGGGAACCATAGAGGCTCCATAGGGAGCCACAGGGACCCCAGAGAGACACATAGAGAGCCCATAGAGACACATTGCGCCCCCTAGAGGCCCTACAGGGAGCCCATAGAGACACATAGAGACCCATAGGGACCCCATAGAGACCCATAGGGACCCCATAGAGACCCATAGAGACCCCATAGAGACCCCATAGAGACCCCATAGGGACCATAAGTGCCCCTCTCACCATCACTGCTGATGTCCATGCTCTCCAGGCGGGTGTCGTCCGAGGGGGGGGGCCCTGAGGGGGGCGGGGCTACTGCCCCCTCCCCTCCTCCCTCCGCCCCCTCCCCTCCCCCAGGCCCCTCTCCCCCTTCCTCCATCTCCTCCTCCTCCTCCTCCCGGCGGCCGCGGCCTCGAGTCCTGAGGGGGGGGAGGGGACAGAGTGAGGGGGGGGGGGGGGTCAGACCCCCAGCACCCACAGAGTGACCCACAGAGTGACCCCAGGACCCACAGAGTGACCCACAGAGTGACCCCAGACCTTCCCCCGAAACCAAAGGTGTCACCGAAACCCCCCCCAGGGCCTCCCCAAAACCCAGAAGTGATCCCAAGTGCCACATAGTGACCCACAAGTGACCCACAAGTGACCCTGAGTGCCCCAAAATGACCCCCGAGTGACCCCCCCCCGAGTGTCCCATAGCGACCCCCAAGTGACCCCGAGTGCCCCATAGGGACCCCTGAGTGTTCACAAGTGCCCCATAGCGACCCACAAGTGACCCTGAGTGCCCCATAGCGACCCCCAAGTGTCCCTGAGTGCCCCATAGCGACCCCCAAGTGTCTACGAGTGCCCCATAGCGACCCACAAGTGACACCCAAGTGTCCCCAAGTGCCACACAGAGACCCCCAAGTGCCCCATAGCGACCCCCAAGTGACTCCAAGCGCCCCACAGCGACCCCCAAGTGTCCCTTAGTGCCCCATAGCGACCCCAAAGTGACACTGAGTGCCCCATAGGGACCCACAAGTGTCCCCAAGTGCCCCATAGTGACCCCCAAGTGACCTCCAAGTGTCCGCGAGTGCCCCATAGCGACCCACAAGTGACCCACAAGTGACCCCAAGTGCCCCACAGTGACCCACAAGTGTCCCTGAGTGCCCCATACTGACCCACGTGACCCCCAAATGTCCCCAAGTGCCCCACAGCGACCCACAAGTGTCCCCAAGTGTCTCTGAGTGCCCCATAGCGACCCCCCAAGAGATCCCAACAGCCCAATAGTGACCCACAAGTGACCCATAAGTGTCCCTGAGTGCCCCATCGCGACCCCCAAGTGCCCCATCGCGACCCCCAAGTGCCCCTGAGTGCCCCATAGTGACCCACAAGTGTCCCTGAGTGTCTCTGAGTGCCCCATAGCAACTCCAAAGTGACCCCCAAGTGTCCCCAAGTGCCCCACAGCAACCCCCAAGCGACCCCAGGACCCAGAGAGTGACCCCAGACCCCCCAAGAACCTGGAGCCGAAGTCCCTCTGGGTGTCGGGAGGGGCCATGGGGAGCAGCTCGTCCGCCCTCAGCGGCTTCTCCTTCTCCTTCCGCCGCAGCCGCTTCACCTTCCGCCTCCGCACCTTGAACCCTTCGCTCTGAAAGGGTTAAATTCGGGGGGGGGGGGGGGGGGGGGAGAAGGTAGGAGGGGTCACCCCCGAAACGAGAACCCAAATCGTTCCCTGAAAATGGCTTCGAATCGGTCGCGAAATCCCCCTTTAACGACCCCCAAAAAAATCATTTAAAATGAGCTAAAAAGCTTCGCCAAGACACCTCATCCAACCCCAGACCCCAAAAGTTCACCCTCAGGACCCCAAAACCCCAATCGGAGACCTCCCCGACCCCCAAAACCCACAAGTGACCCACAGGAGGTCACCCAGGACCCTAAATCCTCTGATCTCCCCAAAAAAATCTCACTCTAGGGCTTCAAAATGCACCTGAAACATCTTCTGAGGCCTCAAAAAAGCCTCCAAACTTGCTCTAAAGCCTCAAAACTGCCTCTAAACCCCCAAAAGTCACTGTTAAGACCTCCAAAAAAAGGCCTAAAGCTGCTCTAAGAGCGAAAAAAAAGGCCTGAAGCTGCTCTAAGGCCTCAAAAACGCCTCAAAAATTGCTCTAATTGTCATAAAAATGCCTCTAAAGCATTAAAAATTAACTCCAAGGGCGAAAAAAAAGGTCTAAAGCTGCTCTAAGGCCTCAAGAAAGTCTCCAAAGTTGCTCTAATCGTCATAAAAATGGCTCTAAAGCCTTAAAAACTAACTCTCAGGGCGAAAAAAAAAGGCCTGAAGATGCTCTAAGGCCTCAAAAAAAAGGCCTAAAGCTGCTCAAAGAGTGAAAAAAAAGGCCTAAAGTTGCTCTAAGAGTGAAAAAAAGGCCTAAAGTTGCTCTAAGAGTGAAAAAAGAGGCCTAAAGTTGCTCTAAGAGTGAAAAAAGAGGCCTAAAGTTGCTCTAAGAGTGAAAAAAAAGGCCTAAAGTTGCTCTAAGGCCTCAAAAAAGGCCTTAAAGCTGCTCTAAGGCCTCAAAAAAAGAGCCTAAAGCTGCTTTAAGGCCTCAAAAAAGCCTCCAAACTTTCTCTAAAGCCTCAAAACTGCCTCTAAACCACCAAAAGTCACTCTAAGACCTCAAAAAAAGGCCTAAAGTTGCTCTAAGGCCTCGAAAAAGCTGCTCTAAGAGTGAAAAAAAGGCCTTAAAGCTGCTCTGAGGGCGAAAAAAAAGGCCTAAAGCTGCTCTAAGGCCCCAAAAACCTCCATAAAATGCACTCAAAGCCCCTCAAAACCCTCATAAAATCCACTCGAAGACCCCAAACCCCCTTCCAAACCCCCCAAAAAGCCTCCAAACTCCCTCGAAATGCCCCAGAAACTGCCTCTAAGCTCTCAAAACTGCCTCTAAACCCCATAAAATTCCCTCTAAGGCCCCAAAACTCTCTCTAAAGCCCCAAAATCCTCCTGAAACCCCTTGTAATCCCCCAAAATCCCCTCTGAGCCCCCAAAAAAATCCCATAAAATCCACTCTAAGCTCCTCAAAACCCTCATAAAATCCACTCTGATCCCCCAGACCCTCCTTGAACCCCCAAAACCCTCACAGAATCCACTCTGACCCCTCTGAACCCCCAAAAAACCTCATCAAATCCACTCCAAGACCCCAAAACCCTCATAAAATCCACTGATCTCCCCCCCAGATCCCCTTGAACACCCCAAAAACCTCATAAAATCCACTCAAAGCCCCTCAAAACCCTCATGAAATCCACTCAAACCCCCCCGGACATCCCAAAAATCTCCATAAAACCCACTCAAGCCCCCTTGAGCCCCCAAAAACCTCCATGAAGTCCACTCTAAGCTCGTAAGATCCACTCTGACCTCCCCAGACCCTCCTCAAACCCCCCAAAACCTCACAAAATCCACTCTGAACCCCCAAAACCCCATCAAGTCCACCCTAAGGCCCCAAATCCTCCTCTGGACACCCCCAAACCCCCTCTGAGCCTCACAAATCCCTCTCTGAGATCCCAAAGTACCCTCTGAGACCCCCAAATCCCCTCTGGGACCCCCAAAACCCCCCATTCCCCCCTCACCATCTCGTGGGGACTGAGGTACTCGGGCGCCAGGCGGAGAGGGGGCAGCTGCAGGCTCTGGGGGGCGACCCCCAGCGGGTGGTGGGTTTGGGGCGCGGGGGGCTGGGAGGGCTCCCCCAGGCGGAAGGAGGGACGAGGAGCCGGATCCGAGTACTGGGGAAGGAGGTCGCGCGGCTGTGGGGTCTGAGGAGAGGACACACAGTCAGTTGGGGGGGGAAAGGATCGAGGGGGGGAAAGGATTTGGGGGGGGGAAAGGATTGGGGGGGGGAAAGGATTGGGGGGGGGAAAGGATTGGGGGGGGGAAAGGATTGGGGGGGGGAAAGGATGGGGGGGGGAAAGGATTGGGGGGGGGAAAGGATGGGGGGGGGAAAGGATTGGGGGGGGGAAAGGATTGGGGGGGGGAAAGGATTGGGGGGGGGAAAGGATTGGGGGGGGGAAAGGATTCGGGGGGGGAAAGGATTCGGGGGGGGAAAGGATTCGGGGGGGGAAAGGATTCGGGGGGGGAAAGGATTCGGGGGGGGAAAGGATTCGGGGGGGGAAAGGATTCGGGGGGGGAAAGGATTCGGGGGGGGAAAGGATTCGGGGGGGGAAAGGATTCGGGGGGGGAAAGGATTCGGGGGGGGAAAGGATTCGGGGGGGGAAAGGATTCGGGGGGGGAAAGGATTCGGGGGGGGAAAGGATTCGGGGGGGGACATGTGGGAATGTGGAAGGATAAAGGGGACACGGGGGACACAGGGGATGTGGAGGGACATAGAGGGACATGGAGAGGAGACAGGGACACGGAGAGAACATGGAGGGATGTGGAGGAACATAAAAGGATAGAAAGGACGAAGGGACACGTGGAGGGACAGGGGGACATCAGGACGTGGAAGGGACATGGAGGGCATAGAGGGACATGGAGAGAACACGGAGAAGAGACAGGGACATGGGGGAACATGGAGGGACACAGGGCCATGGAGGGGACATGGAGGGACATGGGGAGAGACACAGGGATGTGGGGGACACAGGGACATGAGGGGGATATGGGGACATGGAGGGACACAGAGGGATGTGGCAGAACATGGAAGGACATGGAGGGACGTGGGGGAAATAAAGAGACACGGAGGGAACACGGAGGAGAGACAGGGACATGGAGGGACATAAAAGGATAGAAAGGACACAGGGACATGGGGGAATGTGAAGGGACACGGGGACATGGAGGGACATGGAGACAGGGGGAACATGGAGGGACACAGGGACATGGAGGATGTGGGGGATGTGGAGGGACAGGGGGACGTGAGGGACGTGGAGGGGACAAGCAATACAAGGACAGGTGGGAACGTGAAAGGATAAAGGGGATATGGGGGGACATTAAAGGACACAGAGACATGGGGGACACAGGGGACATGGAGGGGACATGGGGGGACAGGGAGGGGATGTGGAGGGACACAGGGACATGAGGGATGTAGAGGGACATGGGGGACGTGGAGGGACATGGAGGGGACGTGCAAGGGACATGAAAGGATACAAAGACACGTGGGAACGTGGAAGGATAAAGGGGACACAGGGACATGGGGGACACAGGGGACACGGAGGGACATACAGGGGCCACAGGGACGCAGAGGGGATGCAGAGGGACACAGGGATGTGAGAAACATGGAGGGACACGGAAGGGTAAAGGGGACATGGGGGGACATGAGAACATTAAGGGAACACGGGGGGACACGGAGGGGATGTGGAGGGACATGGGGGAACGTGGGGACATGGAGGGACAGAGAGGGACATGGAGGGACATGGAGGGACAGAGAAGAACAAAGGAATGTGAGGGACATGGAGGAATGTGGGGTTGTGGAGGGGACACAGGGGAACATGGAGGGACACAGGGACACGGAGGGGACGCAGGGACAGGAAGGGACATGAGGAATGGAGGAACATGGAGGGACACGGGGGGGACATGGGGGACACGGACATGGGGGAAGATGGAAGGATAAAGGGGATATGGGGACATGGAGGGACACGGAGGGACGTGGGGGGACATGAAGGGGACGTGGGGCCCCAGGGGCTGCTGGGAAGGCACCTGCGAGGTGGGGTCCAGCTCCTCGTGGCCGTAGGGCTCGTAGTTGGGCTTCTTCTTGCGCAGCTCCAGGTTGTCTCGCGCTCGCTCGGCTGCCACCAGCCCCGCGTTCTCCAGCACGTCCTCACGCTCCTCCAGCACCCCTGGGGACACCAACGTCACCCCCACGGACACCCCCAGCCCGAGACGCAGCTCCTGGGGACACCTCAGGCCTCGGGTCCCCTCCTGGTGGCTCCTGGGGACCCCTCAGCCCCTCCTGGTGGCCCCATGTCCCCTCTCAGTGGTCCCCGGTGACCCCTCAGCCCCTCCATGTCCCCATGACCCCTCCTGGTGGTCCCTAGTGACACCTCAGGCCTCACGTCCCCTCCTGGTGGCCCCATGTCCCCTCCCAGTGACCCCTGGTGACCCCTCAGCCCTCCATGTCGCCCCATGTCCCCTCTCAGTGGTCCCTGGTGACCCCTAGTGACACCTCAGCCCCTCCTGGTCCCTTCCCACTGACCCCTAGTGACATCTAAGCCCCTCATGTCCCCTCCTAGTAGGTCCTGGTGACATCTCAGCCCCTCCTTGTCCCCTCCTGGTGTCACCTAAGTCCTCGTGTCCCTTCTTGGTGACCCCTCAGCCCCATCATGTCCCCTCCTGGTGTCACCTCAGCCCTCGTGTGCCCTCCCGGTGGCTCCTGGTGACCCCTCAGCCTCTCCTGGTGACCCCTAGTGACATCTCAGGCCTCATGACCCCTCCTGGTGACCCCTAATGACCCCTCAGCCCTCGTGTCCCCTCCTGGTGTCCCCGTGTCCCCTCCCAGCAGCCCCTGGTGACCCCTCAGCCCCTCCTTGTCACCCCTAGTGACACCTCAGGCCTCATGGCCCCTCCTGGTGGCCCCATGACCCCTCCTGGTGGCCCCTGGTGACCCCTCAGACCCTCCTGGTGGCTCCTAATGTCACCTCAGCCCCATCATGTCCCCTCCTGGTGTCACCTCAGCCCTCGTGTGCCCTCCCGGTGGCCCCTGGTGACCCCTCAGCCCCTCCACGTCCCCTCCTGGGGTCACCTAAGTGCTCACGCCCCCTCCTGGTGGCCCCTGGTGACCCCTCAGCCCCTCCTGGTGACCCCTCAGCCCCCGTTGTCCCCTCATGATGTCCACTCCTAGTGTCCCCTCCCCTCTCACCTTTATCCTTCAAGGTCAGGACCAGGGTCTCCCCTTCCTTAAAGGCCTCCAGGTCGTGCTCCACCGTTAACCCCTTCAGGTCCCTGGAGCTGTACAGATCCTGTTGGGGGACACGGGGAGGGGTCAGGAGGGGACGTGAGGTGACACTTGGTGACACTCGGGGACCCTCGGCTCACCCTGCGGCGCCGCTGGAACTCCTCCTCCACCAGGGAGCTCACCCCGAACTCCTGGTCCATCTCCTCCAGCAGTTTGGCCTGAAAAAAAAAAAACCAAACCAGTAAAACCAGTTAGGAGGCACTGGGAGGGCCTGGAATCCACTGGGGGCATCACAGGGTCGGACACCAGGTCAACCCAGGTGACCCCCAGTTGGCTCCAGGTGACACGGATCAACTCCAGTTGCTTCCAGTCGACCTCCAGTTAAACCAGTTGGACTCCAGTTGACCTCAGGTCACCTCCAGTTGACCCCAGTTGACTCCCATTGACCCCTCATTGACTTCCATTGACTCCTCAGCGACCACCGGTTGACCCCAGTTGACCCCCAATGACCCCAGATTCACTCCAGTTGCCCCCAGTTACCAACTGGTTGACCACCAGTCGACTCCAGTTGATCCCAGTTGACCCCAACTGACCCCTTGGTGACCACTGGTTGCCTCCAGTTGACTCCCACTGACCCCAAGTTGACTCCAGGTGCTTCCCATTCACCGCCAGTTGCCCACCAGTTGCCTCCAGTTCATCCCAGTTGACCACTGATTGACTCCAATGAACCCCAGTTGACTCCCATTGACCACTGGTTGCCTCCAGTTGACCCCAGTTTGACTCTTGTTGCCTCCAATTGGCCACTGGTCGCCTCCAGTTCACTCCCAATTGACCCAGTTTGACCCCAGTTGACCCAGGTTGACCCCTGAAGGGCCTCCAGTTCACTCCAGTTGCCCCAGATTGACTCCAGTTGCCTCCCACTGACCACCAGTTCCCTCCAGTCCACTCCAGTTGACCACCAGTTGCCCCAACTTGTCTGCTGGTTGACCCCAGTTGATCCCCGTTAACCCCTCATTGACCACAGGTTGCCTCCACTTGACCCCAGCTTGACCCAGACTCACTCCAGTTGCCCCCAGTTGCCCCCTGGTTGGTCACTAGTTGACCCCTCATTGTCTCCTATTGACCCCTCAATGACCCCTGGTTGACCCCAACTGACTCCAGTTGACCCCAGTTGGCTCCCACTGAACCCTCACTGATTCCTGTTGACCCCTCAATGACCCCTTGTTCCCTCCCACTGACCCCAGTTGACCCCTCATTGACTCCTATTGACCCCTCAGTGACCACCGGTTGCCTCCAGTTGATCCCAGTTTGACTCCCGTTGACCCCTCATTGACCACTGGTCACCTCCGGTTGACTCCAGTTCACTCCAATTGACCCAGATTGACTCCAGTTGCCTCCAGTTGACCCCAGTCGACTCCCATCGACCACTCATTGACTCCCGTTGACCCCTGATGACCAGTAATTGCCTCCAGTTCACACTCAATGACCACTGGTCACCACCAGTTCACTCCAGTTAACCCAGTTTGACTCCAGTTAGCCTCCGACTGGCCACTAGTTGCCTCCAGATGAACCAAGTCGCCTCCAGTTAACCGCTATTTGCTCCCAGTCCACTCCAGTTGACCCCAGTTGCCTCCAGCTGACCCCTCACTGACCACTGGTTGCCTCCAGTGCACTCCAGTTGCCCAACAATAGCCTCCACTTGACCCCTGCTTGAGCCCAGTTGACTCCCATTGACTCCTCTTGACCCCAGTTCACCACTGGTCGACTCCGCTTGACTACTAGTTGCCCACTGGTCACCTCCAGTTCATTCCAACTGCCCCAGTTTGACTCCAGTTGACCCCTCAGTGACTCCCATTGAGCCCCCATTGACTCCCATTGAGCCCCCATTGACTCCCATTGAGCCCCCATTGACTCCCATTGAGCCCCCATTGACTCCCATTGAGCCCCCATTGACTCCCATTGAGCCCCCATTGACTCCCATTGAGCCCCCATTGACTCCCATTGAGCCCCCATTGAGCCCCCATTGACTCCCATTGAGCCCCCATTGACTCCCATTGAGCCCCCATTGACTCCCATTGAGCCCCCATTGACTCCCATTGAGCCCCCATTGACTCCCATTGAGCCCCCATTGACTCCCATTGAGCCCCCATTGACTCCCATTGAGCCCCCATTGACTCCCATTGAGCCCCCATTGACTCCCATTGAGCCCCCATTGACTCCCATTGAGCCCCCATTGACTCCCATTGAGCCCCCATTGACTCCCATTGAGCCCCCATTGACTCCCATTGAGCCCCCATTGACTCCCATTGAGCCCCCATTGACTCCCATTGAGCCCCCATTGACTCCCATTGAGCCCCCATTGACTCCCATTGAGCCCCCATTGACTCCCATTGAGCCCCCATTGACTCCCATTGAGCCCCCATTGAGCCCCCAGTTTGACTCCCATTGAGCCCCCAGTTTGACTCCTCATTGACTCCCATTGAGCCCCCAGTTTGACTCCTCATTGACTCCCATTGAGCCCCCAGTTTGACTCCTCATTGACTCCCATTGAGCCCCATTGACGACTCCTCATTGACTCCCATTGAGCCCCATTGACAACTCCCATTGAGCCCCATTGAGCCCCATTGACGACTCCCATTGAGCCCCATTGAGCCCCATTGACAACTCCCATTGAGCCCCCATTGACGACTCCCATTGAGCCCCCATTGACGACTCCCATTGAGCCCCCATTGACGACTCCCACTGAGCCCCCATTGACGACTCCCACTGAGCCCCCATTGACGACTCCCACTGAGCCCCCATTGACGACTCCCACTGAGCCCCCATTGACGACTCCCACTGAGCCCCCATTGACGACTCCCACTGAGCCCCCATTGACGACTCCCACTGAGCCCCCATTGACGACTCCCACTGAGCCCCCATTGACGACTCCCACTGAGCCCCCATTGACTCCCACTGGTTGACTCCAGTTAACCCAGTTTGATCCCAGTTGCCTTCAGTTGACCCCAACTGACCCCTGGTTAACTCCAGTTGTCCCCTGGTTGCTCCCAGTTCCCTCCAGTTCCCATCAGTCACCTCCACTTGCTCCCCAGTTGCTCCCAGTTCCCTCATCACAACCACCAGTCTCCCCTTTGGCCACCACATTCCATCCTGTGGCCACCAAACCAACGCCCTCAGTAGCCACTTTGACCAGCAGGACCCCAAAGACCTCTGGGTAACGACAATAAAACCTCAACCGAGAATCAAAAGACAAAACATCACAAAAAAAACCCTTCAAAATTGACTACATTCAACCCCAAACCCACTAAATTTAACCGCCAAACCACTAAACTTAACCCCAAAGCCACTAAATTTTGATAGAACTGAGATCAAAATTGGCGAAAATTTCAAACAATTTGAAATTTTGGGGTTAAAATCTGATTTTTTAAGGTTTTTTTTCCGAGGTGTCTCACCCGCTTCTCCGCCAGCTCCTTCTCCTGTTGGAGCTTCCGGCTCCTCTCGATCCAGGCGGCTGCATCGTCCAACCAGGGGGCATCGTCCCCCCCTCCGAGGGTCTTCACCTTCCTGGGGGGGTCAGGAAGGGGTTAAGGACACCTCGAAACCTTCAGGGACCCCAAAAGGCCTAAAAGAAGCCGCCAACCCCACAAAAACCTCCACTTTGTTCCTCTCCTGAAGCTCCTTTAGAGACAAAACCCTCAAGAGGTCAAACCTGGGGACTCCCCTGAGACCCCCAGGTTTTGAGCCCCCAAACCCCTCTGACCCCAAAAAAGAAAACCCCCTGCGGGGCCTACCCGAGGCGCTGGTTGAGCAGCCGCTTCTCCTTGGCGGCCGCCAAGCGCTCGCGGATCTCCTGCCGCTGCCGCTGGGCCAGGGGGTTGATGGCCTCGGCCACCAGGGGCTCCTCCTGCGTCCCGGCCTCTGCGGGGCGCAAAGGGTTAAAATGGGGACTCTATGGGAGCCCCATTGCCCTCTATGGGAGCCCCATTAGGCTCTATGGGAGCCCCATTAGGCTCTATGGGAGCCCCATTGGCCTCTATGGGAGCCCCATTGGCCTCTATGGGAGCCCCATTAGGCTCTATGGGAGCCCCATTAGGCTCTATGGGAGCCCCACTGGCCCCTATGGGAGCCCCATTGCCCTCTATGGGAGCCCCATTAGGCTCTATGGGAGCCCCATTAGGCCCTATGGGAGCCTCATTAGGCTCTATGGGAGCCCCATTGCCCTCTATGGGAGCCCCATTGCCCTCTATGGGAGCCCCATTGCCCTCTATGGGAGCCCCACTGCCCTCTATGGGAGCCCCATTGGCCCCTATGGGAGCCCCATTGCCCTCTATGGGAGCCCCATTGCCCTCTATGGGAGCCCCATTGCCCTCTATGGGAGCTCCATTGGCCCCTATGGGAGCCCCATTGCCCTCTATGGGAGCCCCATTGGCCCCTATGGGAGCCCCATTGCCCTCTATGGGAGCCCCATTGCCCTCTATGGGAGCCCCATTAGGCTCTATGGGGTGCAATGAAAGGAATGAGTGTTGGGGGGGGGGTTAGGAGCCCCCCAAACTTTTTGGGGTGTCATGGGGGGGGGTCTCACCTTTCTTGGCTGGTGCCGAATCCAGAGGTTTGAGCCCCAATTTTGCTCGGAGTTTGCTGGAGGAGGAGAGGAGAAAAGGGGGTTAGGAGGATAAAAAAAGGGGAATCGGGGGTCAAAAAAGGGGGTTTGGGGGTGTCTCACTTGGTCTCCTCAACGCTGAGGGAGGTTTCCCCCACGGGACCCTTGGAGGCAGCAGCTGAAAGGAAATTAATTAAGACTAATTAATTATTTAGCTTTTGTCTGTCAACTCTGACTCCCACTTCCTCTATCCCACTCTGCCCCATAAGTGGAGGCCTGTGACCCCCAAGTGCAAACCTGCGACCCCCACGTGCCACCCCCTGCCCCACAAGTGCAAACCTGTGACCCCCAAGTGCCTCTCCCTGCCCCACAAGTGACCTCTCCAGCCCAATAAGCCACTCCCCCTGCCCATTAAATGCAAACCTGTGACCCCTAAATGCCACCCCCTGCCCCAAAAGTGACCACCCTGCCCCATAACTCCAAGCCTGGGACCCCCAAGTGCCACCCTCTGCCCCACAAGTGCCCCCTCCAGCCCAATAAGCGATCCCTCCAGCCCCACAAGTGCCACCCCCTCTCCCCGTAAGTACAAGTCTGTGACCCCCAAGTGCCACCCCCTGCCCCACAAGTACCATCCCCTCTCCCCATAAGGGCAAACCTGCGACCCCCAAGTGCCACCCCCTGCCCCACAAGTACAAGCCTATAACCCACAAGTGACCCCCAGCCCACAAGTGCTACCCCCTGCCCCCCAAGTGCAAACACTGTGCCCCCCAAGTGCCACCCCCTCCCGCACAAGCGACCCCTCCAGCCCCCCAAGTGCCATCCTGTGCCCCCCAAGTGCCACCCCCTCTCCCCATAAGTGCAAAGCTGTGACCCCCCAAGTGCCACTCCCTGCCCCACAAGCGACCCCTCCAGCCCCCTAAGCGACCCCTCACCGCCATCTTCGCGCTCCTCTCTGCGCTCCCCGCCGCCTCCTCTCGCCGTCCCCTCTCCCTCTGGCCGCCTCCTCTCCCGCCGCTCGTCTCGATGATCCTCCTCCTCCTCCTCCCGATCCTCCTCCTCCTCCTCTCTCCCCCCGGGAGCGGCTCCGCTTCCCCCTCCGCTCCCCTCCGCGATGCCGGTGCTTGCGGTGCTCGCGGGGCCTCCCGAGGAGCCTGAGCTTCCCCCTCCTCCTCCTCCTCCCGGCGGCGCCGCCGCCTCCTCGGCCGCCTCAGAGCTTCCCCTCTTCTTCGCCGACCCCATGGCGGCGGCGCCACTTCCGGTTCTTCCCGGCGCCGCTTCCGGTCCTCCACCCCACTTCCGCTAACAAAAAAAAAAAAAGGCGCCAAACGGCGGAGGTGCCGTACGCCAAAATGGCGGCGCGCAGAGTGGGCGGGAAAACAAAATGGCGGGCGCCCGCC